>JAEMWC010000120.1:332500-355000 GCA_016490735.1 Pachyseris speciosa | reverse complement strand
CAATGAACGCGAGCAGGCGTATTTTTCTTGCCCCTCACCCACCCTCACCACACTGTTTTCACCCTAATACCCGGCCCCATAATCCTTAATTTGTATTCTCAAAGATGGCGGCTCCGGCGCTTGTAAAAACACGAACGACAAATACACTCGCCTCACAAAATACGCCTGCAATGCAGGCTAGTGGTTCTTTGTTGATTCTATCACATGGCCAGAAGGCAAAGGCGAAGAGCCCTTCAAATTCCATGACTTTCCATGACCTTTTCCAGTTTTCCATGACCTTACGTTTAGCCCTCACGGTAGGAAATTTTTAATTTTTTATCTTGTTTGACAGAAATTCGTCTTTATTTTATTCTATCCTTGCTTTGACAACTGCAAATGATTAATTTACCATTAACAATTATAATTTTCCATGACTTTCATGACCAACCACAAAATTCCATGACTTTCGAGGCCTGGAAAATGAAATCCTTAAATTTCATGACTTTCCAGGTTTTCCATGACCTGTACGAACCTTGTTATATATCGAGCAATAGTTAAAATGCGACTGACAAAGAAATCCACGTATTACAAATCCACCTTTTGCAAATCCTTGTTTTACAAATCCACTTTTTACAAATAAGTCCATGTTTTACAATATGCCAATGACAAGGGTTTTATTTTGTGTCAAAATGCCCATTCCAAATGATTTCGCGTGATGATGTCGACAGCATTTTTAAAATTCCGCAGCTTGAATTGTGCATACCAATTTGCATGTTGCATGATGCAACTTCAGTGTAGTACACTATTCTACTACAAAGAAAAGTGAACGAGCTGCAAGCACTGATTGAAAATGGACGAAGAAACAAAAAACCCTACTAGAACTTGAATTAGCAAAATCCCATCTTATTAGATTGACCATGCAAAGAACCAAAGGCACAATCCTCAGAAGCAAAGTACGATGACATGAACAAGGCTTAGAAAAACGAAATTTTCAAAGAAAAACCCTAACAAGCATAAAAATAGGCGACAATGTATATACGGACAACCAATTCAAAATTTTGGAAGAGGAAAGACGCTTTTATGAACGTCCTACAAATGTACACACACATGCACCGAGAAATTTAAAGATTCTCATTTCTTCAAACCGGAGAATATACCCATGCTAAATAATGATGATAAGTATCCTTGCAAAGGTCAGATTAAAGAAGAAGAATGCTTAAGTGCACTCAAAGATTTTAAAAGTCGCAAGACACCAGGCACCGATGGTTTCCCTGCAGAGTTCTATCGCTTTTTCTGGCATGAAATTTGTAAAGAAATGACAGACAGTATTAACCAATAATGCGTTCAAATCCGGAAGGCTGTCCATAAGTGAAAGACGGAATAATTTCGCTTATTCCTGAAAAGGCGAAAGATAAGACTCTCCTCAATATCTCTCCTAAATGTGGACTATAGGATATTCTTACCAAAGCCTTTCACTCATGTCCAATAATGACGCACTAATACAGATCGTCAATAGCATTTGTCGATTCGTACGCTGCGTACGAATCGACAACCTTGCTTACGCTCCGTATGCTGAACTCATATCATGCATCTCATTATCACATCAGAGGTGCATCTCATTATTACGCCAGGGCACAGTGTGTCGATTCGTACGCTCCGTACGGAACGTACGAATCGACAGCCTTGCTTACGCTCCGTATACTGAACTCATACAGAGCGTGCATCTCATTATCACATCAGGGTGCATCTCTGTGTGTCGATTCTTACGCTCCGTACGGATCGTACAAATCGACAACCTTGCTTACGCTCCGTATATGCTGAACTCATACGGAGCGTGCATCTCATTACATCAGGAGTGCATCTCAATGCGTGTATCAAAAATACTAGTGCGGTAAACAAGCTGGTAGAAAGATTGTATATTGTATATCTCGTTCTTTAAGCGTGAAACCGAAAATCAGGCGTTTGCAAAACTGGTCTCATGCACAATCATACGCCTCTTCAACAAGCGAAAATAATGCGAGTATCAACAACACTAGTGCCGTAAACAAGCGGCAGAAAGAATGTATATTGTATACCTCGTTCTTTAAGAATGAGACCGAAAATCAGGAGTTTTCAAAACTGGACTCATGCACAATCATACGCCTCTTCAACAAGCGAAAATAATGCGAGCATCAACAACACTCGTGCCGTAAACAAGCCGGCAGAAAGAATGTATACTGTATACCTCGTTCTTTAAAAGTGAAATCCAAAATCAGGCGTTTTCAAAATTGGTCTCATACACAATCATACGCCTCTTTAACAAGCGAAAGTAATGCATGTATCAACAACACTCGTGCCGTAAACAGAAAGCCATCCCCATCTCCTCCGGCCAACATTCAGCGGGAAGAAAGCGTCGTCGTTGATAATTTTAAAAAGTTCCCCTCTTTCAATTCGTCGGAGATTTCACGCTTTGTCAGGTATCGGACCGTGTCACGGTGTTCTCGCAGTGTACTCATCGTTGTGGATGGAATGATCTTGTGAGAGCAAAAGTTACTGAATTTTGATCATGACAGCAGTTACCAATCAAATGCCACGCATCCTACTAAATTGCGTTGTAAGTTTTATCACATGTTTCGCTTCTTTTGCGATATGTTCTTCGCTTTATTGCTCGATTAATTTCCATTGTTATAAAAAATGTCTCACTTACGTCCATTTCATGGCACAGCGATATTACACAGGGGCCAACATTCACGCTATAAAAGCAGTAATCTTTGACAATTTTTTTTCTTTAGCGCAAGGTTTTATATTACACTGGAACTCCGTTCGAATTTAGCTACCAGCGGGCTATCTGCTTGCCCCGACCGCCATTATGGTTTTTGTTCCGTCGTATGCTACAAAAGCCTTTGCTTCAACACGATGTTTTGTGTTACAGTGGAGCCCTATTAATACGGCAACCAACGGGCCATAACAATTTGGCACATTAACTGGGTGGCCAAGTTGGCGGGGCGCGCAAAAGTTGCCATTATAACAAGGTCTCCGAATGATACGGTTTCACTGAAAATTTTTGTCCTATTCACGGAGCGTACGCCACTCATTACGGATCGACTCCTAAGGTTTACGCTTCGAATCCGTACGAATCGAAAGGCTGTATGGCCAGCCACACCAACGTCATCCACTTACATCGACAGTATCCATGAAAATATTCCAAGTCCCACTAATGAAATGCAATACTCAAAGTATGCTGCTCGTTACGGATCGACTGCTACGTTTACGCTCCGTACGGATCGACTAACCGTATGGTCACCCATATTCCAACAGTATCCATGAATGAAATGCAATACTCGAAGCGTATGCTGCTCTTTACCGATCGACTGCTAGGTTTACGCTTCGTACGCTCCGTACGGGTCGACACAGCGCTTATACGGATCGATACAGTGCGTGTGTATTGGACAGCCCTCAACCTTTGCAACAAGACTTGAAAAAGGGTACGGTTACCGAAGATTATTAACCCGGACCAAACTAGTTACATGACGTTTCATTGGTGAAAATGTTCGTATAATCAACGACATCATGTATTTCACGAAACAAGCAAACAAAAAGGGTATTGCAATTTTTCTAGACTTCACAAAAGCCTTTGATTCTATTGAATAGCCCTACATGAGCGCCGCCCTAAGCGCCTTCAATTTCGGTCCTGATATTTTAAAATGGGTATATTTTACAACGATGTCTCTAGCTGCGTCATAAATAATGGCCACGCTTCCACCTTCTTCTCGCTAGAACGCGGTGTAACGCAAGGATGCCCATTGTCTGGTATCCTGTTTGTTCTAGGTATTGAAATTTTTGCGAGGGCTTTAGAAAGCGATGACGCTATCAAAGGTATCCAAGTTGACAGTCACACATTAAAAATTGTACAATATGCGGACGACACTACCGTTTTTGTGCAAGATAAGGAATCCGTCACCCACTTACTCCGCCATCTAAATGAACTCAGCACTCAATGTGGTCTTGAAATTAACACATCTAACACTGAAGCAATGTCGCTAGGGGAATGCAGAGAAAACCAAAAACACCAGTTTAGTTTTAAATGGCCAAAAGATCCAATACATTCGCTTGGAATCTTCTTTTCATACGATCAAAAAAGTGCTGATCAGTTAAATTTCGCTGTTAAAATACGAGATTTAGGGCAAACACTCAAACCATGGAAGAAAAGAAAGCTAACGTTATACGAGAAAATCAACATAGTCAAAACTCTCGGTCTTTCAAAGCTGATCTACAACCGACCTCTGTACTTACTGTTCCAAATCTCTACATAAAACAAATCAACAACATTATCTTTAATTTCATTTGGGACGGAAAACCATCTAAAATAAAGAAAAGCACTATCATTGCCGAAAGAAACAAAGGCGGCTTAAAAATGTGTGATTTTTCAATTATGGAAAAAGCACTAAAAATTGCATGGGTTGCTAGAATTCAAGATCAAACGCTTGCTTCATGGAAAGTAATCCCAGATCATGCTGTAAGTCAAAATGGCAATCTCGCCTTCTTATTAAGCTGCAACTATAAAACTGGCCTCCTTAACTTAGAAAGACTTCCAAAATTTTACTGCTCAATTCTAAGCTACTGGCAAGAGTTTAAGCACCTGTCAAAGAGAAACGATAATACCTATAGTTCCGAAATTCTGTTGAATAACTGCAATATTTTGATCGACAAGAAACCTGTGTTTTACCGAGATTGGTTCGAGAGTAATGTCGTATAGATATTAAGTGATCTGCTGAACGAACACAAGCATTTTTTTAATTCACTGGAGTTTAATGCAAAGTTCAATTTTAACACGTCGTTTACCATATATTGTGGCCTAGTCGACGCCATTCCAACCACCTGGAAAACAAATCTCAAATATCAGAATAGAACCAGCACTGCAGACGTCTCTCGCTCAACATTGTCCACAAGCGCAATATATTCCAGAATCTTAGAGAAGACATATGAACCACCGACATCACAAAAGAAGATTTTAAGACATGGCTTCACTAACAACGATCTCCGCAAAGTCTACAACTTACCGTTTATGACCACGTAAGAAGTCAAACATCAAATGTTCCAGTATAAAATTCTTCAAAACATACTACCTCAGTACTCAAATGAGTTTATATCGTGATGGCATAAAAGAAAGCGACCTCTGCACCTTTTGCAAATGTGAAAAGCAAACGTTAAACCACCTCTTAATTTCCTGCAGTAAAACAGCCTCCTTCTGGAACCAGTTTGAAGCGTGGTGGTGTGAAAAAACACACGAAGAAATCTCTTTGAACCCAAGTAAAATTTTATACGATTGTCACAATATTTCGACTAATTGGCAGGCGTAAAACTATTGTATTTATATTGCAAAATACCATATTTTTAGCACTGGTGGACGTGAGGATGAGCTATGTTTCCGGGGTTTCCTTCTGCGGCTGCATGATAGTCTGGTTATTCTAAAGGAGATAGCAACTGCTAATAAAACATTATCAATGTTCTATCATAAGTGGGCTTTTATCTTTTAATGTTTTTTTGTGTAATTTCGTCGTGTTTTAAATAGTCTATTTTCTCAGTAATGTAATCACCGCTCTGCAATACTGATGTAAGTAATTGTGAGTCAGTCCACCGTGGTGTGGAAATACAAAAAAAAAATATGATGCAACTTTAGTTTTTCGCGTATTAGCTAGGCATCGACAACCAAATTGAACTCAAAGCAGCTACAACAATTCCGAATTAAAGAACCCAAGAAATTTAAGAGCGGATGTCCGTAAATATCGACCAGAGGTAGGAATTATAAAAATTTCGTAAAAATCCGAAAAAAAATTCTGTAGACTACTCTAGGTGTTCTAATAAATGAAAATATAAATTTTAGTTTCTTCCGACAAATATTTTGGCGATATGGAGGGCGTCAAGTTCGGGCGCTTTATAACCTCTGCCAGATCGCCTTTTCGAGGCCCTAGACCGGGCTACTGAAAGAGCTCGATCTGAATCTAACTGAAATATTATTCTAGCCACAAACCTTTTTATCGTATTAAAGAGCTCTTAACACACGTTTTGAGTGGTTGTGCCCTTGAATTGATTGTGGCTAGAATATTTTACAGAGTTTTTAATACTTAAAAAAGTTTGAGGATTTCGCGGGAGCAAAATTTTGTCGAACTTCGAAGGCCAAAAATCACACCCGGTACCTAATTTCAAACAACAAAAACCATTCTACATTAAAAAGCAATCTTAAAGCTTTCAAAATGTGGTTTTGAAACTTTGGGCAACATATGAAATGAATTTTTAGGAACGCGAAATTCACAGAGCACTTGAGTGAAATTTTACCCAAATGACTTGACAGTTTTGAGGTTCGGCGCGACACAAATCAATACTCAAACAAATATTTCAGCCAAAATAAGTGTAATTTAGGCAATCTCAAGTCTTACAGTCATACATACATGCTTCATAGATTACAACAATTTTCAGCCGAAAAGAACTCCGGCATATCGCAGCTTTTAGGTACTAAACTTACCAGGCTAAATAAATGTGAACATGCACTGGGTCATGTTCTTATCACTCAAAGCCAATAGTTCAAAATCTACACCAAATATCTATCCTGCTTAGTATATAATCAGGTGGATGATATGTTTGTTTGTACTTTTTGGTGCTTGTTGGTCTTCATTTCTGCAAAAAGATCCAAAAACTACAGCGAAATCCCCACACGCTTGACGTGTCACGCGTCTCGTGAAACAGTTGTTGCGTGAGTCGCACACTCAAGGAGATCTGGCTACTGTACTTCAGTGTGAAAAAATTCGATCACCGATCTACATGTTATAGTTGGAATGGAATGAGCTGAAGCTCAAATTTTCATACGTTGCCGTTGTACCATGATTACAGATTCCTGGTCCTCGTACGTGTCAAACAATCCACTGTTGCAATGTGAATAATTATTCGGGCTTCCCGCGTCTCGCGGGTCGCCCGGGTCTAAAATTACCGACGGTTCTTCTTTTTCTTCGTCGATTTTCATCCACAAAACTCACTTCCGGCGTTTCTGCGCAAGCGCTAACTATTTTTAACAACTCACAGCAAGAGTGATGCCTGTTGTCACGTATCGGAAAATGTCGATTCACCTTGTGTCTTTTGAAGTCTGAACAAACAATATGTTAAGAGAAGTGTCTAGGCGAATGTTTGCAAGTTCAACGGCGAGAAGAAAGCTTTTAACATGAGTAAACTTAACTCCAGATGGACTGCCGTGTTTCCTCGTGTCTGCTTCATTGAGATGTACATTTTGTAGACTGCAAGTAGTCTCTCTAATTTTGGCGATGGAATGTGGGGCGGGCGAAAGACACGTGCGCGCGCGAAGATGCGAGGAGACGCGACGCGAGGGGAGCCCCAAAAATTAGAGACTACAGACAAAGGGAGTTTGACCTTTCACAGCCGAGTGCCTGTTGTCACGTATCGGAAAACGTCGATTCACCTTGTGTCTTTGAAGTCTGAACAACTAATATGTTAAGAGAAGTGTCTATACGAATGTTTGCAAGTTCAACTGCGGGAAGAAAACTTTTAACATGACCAAAATTTAACTCCAGATGGACTGCCGTGTTCCCCGTTTCCGCTCCATTGAGACGTACATTTTGTTGAATAACTCAAGTACGGGATATCACACACCCCTGAGACTTTGACAGGTAGTTTATTTACTATTTTCCCACAATATCTCAATTTCTGGACTTTAATTTTTGAATGATAAGCAATTAGTTTTAACAAATGTACTTGCGTGACTTGAAACTGTACGAGAAACGTTCCTTTCTTGTGTTTCAAATGACCCTGGATTGACGTATTTGTAAACAGTTTAACTCTGCTAATTAATTTTCTACTCACATTTCACCGAGACTCCATTTAACGTTTATGCGAAAAAATCCTACATCGCTCGATAAGCGTTTCCTTTCTCAAACAATTATCCATCGAAGCGAAAACAAGTATGCTTAGTTTTTTTGGAATCAATACACTATTTTTATCGCATTGCATAACGATAAACCTCTGTGGCCTAAAGGTCCTTGTTCCTCCCTGCGACGTAGCTAACCCGGGTTCCATGTCTTTTAGTGGTATATATGACGGGCTATTTTTTTTTTCTGTTTCTCTTTTTCTTGTTCTTTTAGAAATAATTTTTACAAGTGCTATAATTATTGTTCTCAATGGTTGAGCTGTAAAGCAATTTTGTAATTTTAGAGGAATATATGTTGATAGGGGTCTAAAGAAATAGACTCCAACACAAGCTAAGCGCAATGCGTCCGATGTAAGAAAGACAGACTTCTTTCTGTTCTTTTGTTTAGCGCTAAATTAGGGATACAATACTGTTTTTTGCAAGCCCGAGTTTAGGCTAATTGTAGCCTCTTGTTTGTTTGTTTTTTTGTTTGTTTGTTTTAGTTAAGCACTTTTTTATTTGTCCTGGTTGTTTATCAGATGAGGAGATAACCTTAATGTACCGTGGCCGAGAAGGGACTTCAGACTTCAGACTTCCGATTTCGGATTTTGGGAATTTTGGTTTGGGATTTCCGACTGTGGATATTTAATATATCAGCCATATTATCAGACTTTTGAAAATGGATGAGGAGGTACGCTGAGTTCAATAACTCCGCCGCTTCCCTTCCCCCCCCCCCCCCCCCCCCTCCGTCTATTTATTTCTAGTGTGGGGATATTTTGGAAAGGGACTGGGGATCTGTTAAGCTTATCATGCACAAAGTAACATGAAATGAAGTACACGGCGACGCGATGACCAAAGGTGGAGCCGTTTCGTACTCATGAGTGAGACAAGCTTCCAATATAAAGCAATTGTTCAGAGAGTGAGATGAGCGACAATTTACTTTCGTATAGGTAAAAGTAAATTATAGGCACAATTCGCATCTGTACACACGAACACGGCTGTACAACTGAATTCAGACTATCGACAAGGAAATTACGAAAATGGAAAGCAAGAGAATAAAACACTTTTGAAAAAAAAAAGATTGAAAGTAAACCAAGCAATAGTATTATTTCTGCGGGAAAAAGGTTGAATCATGGCAATTTTGCACGGCGTATTAATGTGTCACGCAACCTTGTGAAGCCAGTATGAAATGCCCTACTGTAGGTTACAGTCAAGCGTTAGCCCTTTGTCAGAGCGACTCTGGCGGATGACGAAAACGTCAGCACTCCAATCTCTTTGCTTACGGTACCTTCTTTTATCAATTCTGTTAATAAACCAAATATTTGATCATACTTAAACCTGCTCTCAATATCTATCTGAATATTTATAATTTATTAATATGCTTGAAAATGGGTACTGTTGACAGGCCATGCAACGTCCAAATCCTAATCGTTTCAAATGATCTCGGTTATTTCTATAAAAAGTATTAAACGTTCCCCTGTGTTTTGTGGTACTCGGTGGTTGGGGACTATATACCCCACGAGATCCTCAAACTCCCGCGAGTCATCTCTGGATTGTGCCCCGAAAATACTTGACATCAACGAGATAACTGTGGGTCGGATATACTTCAGGCACAAAGTACATTGCGTCTGGCCTTCCTCCAAGAGCATCTGCGTTTTTGTCAACTCTTAGTTTCTTGATATTCCACAGTTTTGCAACAGAGGGGAGTTAGGCATAAAACAAAACTCTTAGCTCTTTTTATGCTTAACTTTGACCAGTAGGATTCTATTCTTTGGTTGGCCCTACTTCCTTGAACAATGCTGTTATTGCCTGCTAAATCATCACCGTTGTTATACCATAATAGCCCCTGGATGATGGAAACTCAAGTGTTTCCCATTCCCTTATCAATACGTACCACCCTAGGTACTCCAACTATCTGCTGGACAGTGCTTAGAAAAAATCAACAACAATATTCAGGTTGTTATTGGTTGAACCTACTTTTAGCCACAGTATACGTCGTGAGAAGCCATCTACACAGCCATGCAAACAAAATCCATACGGTTTTAGTTATCTCGGAAATCCCAATCCCGAATCCCGAATCTCGAATTCCGAAGTCCGAAGTCCGAAGTCTGAAGTCTGAAGTCTGAAGTCTGAAGTCCCTTCTCGGCCACGGTAATGCGTAGCGTAATACTTTTTCAACACCTCATTATCTAAGGCACGTGTACAAATAAACAACGTCCCAGTACAGTTTATTCCAGATATATTTTAATTTCATGACTCGCGCTTTGAAATGTCGATTTGCCCGAAGCACCGCCAGGATTCTGGTATCATGGCGCGCCTACAAAAGTTACAGTTCGAATTAGCATTACGAGTCAAGGCGTGGTTTACTTTCCTGTAGATCGTTTTACCGTGACGCTATCAAATTCTAAAATCAAAATAGCAAGGTTTTGTTTTTTGTTATTTACATCAGGTTGAAGATAACTTATAAATTATTATTTTCTCGAGTTTCCAGTCCCGTAGCGTCTTTAGTTTTAAAGAACAGAAATTTTCATAGCGCGTGACCAAGATAGGTCAGCTGTATGGCTGAAACTGTACTGAGTTTTCCCTTATGATTTTCAGCAATTAAAACATTTCAAGAAATATGTATGTATAGTAGCCCAGAAGCAAAAAGAAAACCCCTTCATCGCATAAGTTAATGTGCATCTGGTTGATTTTGGGTATCTTACTTGTACATATATTTACTTCAGTGTATATGGCGTCTGCATACCGATCAAGCTCTATAAAGTTGCGTGAAAATTAAAATTTTAAGCAGATAACTAGTAACTATAACTGAGAAACGGTGTGACACACAGACCTGAGACTTGTGAAATTGCTCATTTGCTAGTCTTTTGTCGCATCTCATTTTCTTGGTTTCTTTCATGGAACGGTTTCGGAATTTATTCTTGTACGCCGATTTTTTTGCGTGACGGTGAAACGATCTAAAAAGACTACTGCAAGAAAAAAAAAAGGATCAGACAAGTGAGCAGGGGAAGTCTGCCGAGTTGAAGCTATCAGCGTTCTATTGTGGTTTGCATTTTTTTCAATCTAGAATTAACTTTTTCCTAACAAGTTCATGTAGACGAATCGGGGGTGGGGGGGGGGGAGGGGGGTGGGGTGGGGGAGGAGGGGCATTCCCAAAAAAAATGGGTAGGGGTGTGCGGCCCGCTTCCGATTTCAGAACAAAATCTGCGATTTTCCCTACCCTATTTAGGACCTGACAAAAAATTCGATACCCTATTTTAGACCTATTCCACGTACACGGTTGGCATAAACATAATTTGAGAAGGGCTTTTGTGACTCTTTTGTTGAGGGTCTTATATCTTTTCGCCTAATGATGAAGAGGTAGCTTCTTCTCTAAAAAACGTACCCAATTCAAGACTAGAGTACGCAATCATACCAGACCAAAATGGTTAAAATGGATACCCTATTTTAGACCAAAACGGCTTAAAAACCATTCCCTTTGGGGCCGCACATACCTATATAGCCCATAGTACCCCTCGTCTCCCGGGTCCTGAGTTCGATCTCCGTTTGTTATGTTATGCAACACAATCTCGAATCACGCAACGGCACCTCCACATGTCGATCGTGACATGTCGATCGAGCGTGCGGGGATTTCCCTGTAGTGTTTGCAGAAATGAGGACGAACAAGGACAAAAGGTACCAACAAACACATCGTGCACCTGATTATTATGGCGTGTGATCCCCGCCAAAATTAGCTTACCTAATTTGTGGTTGTCCAACTAAATTGTGCTCAATCAATTTCGCATATATGCATATAAATTCTATCTCGCGACTTCAAATTCGGAAACAACAAATTCTATCTTGTGACATCAAATTCGGTAACACCAAATTATATCTCACGACATCCAATTCGGAAAGACCAAATTTTATCCCGTGACATCAAATTCGGAAAGACTGAATTCTATTCTGTGACATCAAATTTCGTCATCTTACGATGTCAAATTCTGAAAGACCAAATTTTATCCCGTGACATCAAATTCGGTAACACCAAATTCTATCAAGCGCCTTCAAATTTTGAAACACAAAATTCTGTCAATGCGCACACAGAAACGCAAATCCTGCAACTTCAAACTGATCCTGGTACCCAGTACGGTCGAGCGTGGAAGCCTGGTTAAAAAGTACAGAAGATAATTTATTTCCCGTGTAAATATAATTAAGTTTTCTAGTTAGCCCCTAGCTAAGGAAAGTTAATTAAACAAATTGTAGCAGATACGACAAGAACAACACAGAAACAACAACAGATACACACAGTCAATTAAAAACTAAGACGAAAAAATAAGCACATATAAAGGCAGTTGTTGACATGATTTTACTGACTGGATTGAGTTTTAAGAAGAAATTCTTTTAATTTGCCAAGAAAGGTAAAAGTGTTAAGATTTTTCAAGCTAGTTGGAAGATCTTGCCAAAGATCAACTACAATTGAAGATAAAGCTTGTTTTCCAACGTTTCCAACTAAGGCATTTTGTCTCTAGCCCAATTAAAACAACTTTATTATAGTCTTGTCAATCCCTACTTATCTTATGCTATTCTTGCATGGGGGAGTGGGTATAAAACTCAAAAAAGTACAAAAAAAAAAAAACACAGTAATAAGAACAATATTTTTTGCCACTACTCATGGAAAGAACACCGAAAGTGCCTTTCCCTTTATGAACCTATTAGATATCCTAACAGTTAATTCTATCTTTAAATTGCAAGCACTTAAATTTGCACATCGTTGGCATAACAAAGCACTACAAAACATCTTTCAAAACTATTTTCAGTATGCTACTGATATTCATAGTTATAATACCAGATATGCCACTCATAAAAATTTTTATAAGCCGTGCACAAGAACCAACACTGGAGAAGCTATACCGAGAAAATCATAGAGAGCTATTGAGGAACTTCATTTAGGGTCAAGTGGATCGAAAGGAGATTTCTCCGGAGACATCGACATTTATTGTGGGTTTGTGTCAGTGGTGACTGAAGTTTTAACAGTAGGCTTAAGTTAGTTTGATAGCAAATTGTATTGTTTAGAAATCGCTCCTTTGTAACTAGGATTTCATTACGTATCGTTAAATAAATAAGTTGGGTTTGTAGAAGAGTTTCGCAGTATATCTTTTCTGTCGGTTGAGCGATACCGTAACAGTCTTTGTTTGCCAGATACAGTTCTCCACGTTCGTCTCCTGTCGCTTTGTTAGCACAAGCAAGAGCGTAGTCAGCTCCTACCCTTGTTAAAGCGTAAGAATAGCAGTGTTCCTTTTGTCGTAAAGGAAACATGAACCCAAGAATTTTTTTGTTTAGCTAACCATCTTCAGAACAAACAGCCTTCGAGGACTGAAAAATTCCAACTTCAAGAGGCCGGACTTGGACGGAAGAGTGTTGTCTTCCACTGTAAAGACCAAGCGTTAGCGTTTGTGGAGAAGCTGGAATCGGTTTATCCAAAGCTTAAGGAAGCAGGCGGCTTTGAAATTTTACGAAGCGGCCACTTGCTGCGGCTGTTGTTCGCCCATATTGTTGTGGCACGGAATAGATTATTTTTACGAGGGAAATAAATTATCTTCTGTACTTTTTAACCAGGCTTCCACGCTCGACCGTACTGGGTACCAGGATCAGTTTGAAGTTGCAGGATTTGCGTTTCTGTGTGCGCAATGACAGAATTTTGAAGGCGCTTGATAGAATTTGGTGTTACCGAATTTGATGTCACGGGATAAAATTTGGTCTTTCCGAATTTGACGTCGTAAAATAAAATTTGGTATCACGAAATTTGATGTCACAGAATAGAATTCAGTAGGTGGGTTCACATTAGCTAAGTAAGTAGACCTTACGTATGCGAAGAGCTCAAGTGTACTTGAAATAACGTACGTTAACTTACGCTGACCAGCGTTCATATATAAAATTCTAAGTATACTTCAAGTCACACATTTGTCAGTCAAAGAAGCCACGCACTGGCTTGTTTTCGTCGAAATATGCGACCTCGAAACGTCAAAATTGCCTCTCGAGCTTGGCCGACCCTTTATTCTACCTAAACGACAGCAGGCTTTCACGTTTTCGTTGTCGAGAGGAAGTTTAGGATAAGACGAAGACACTGCAACAACTGATGATCTTGTTGATTTTGAGCCAAGTCGGTCAACATAACACTCCACGAAGAACTCTGGCCTCGTCTTTAAAACTGGTTCAGTAATTTAGTGGCAAATCCAGCGCTAAATTTTCTTTCTTAATAATAATAATAATTAATAATTTAGAACTTATATAGCGCATTTTCCATGTGTATATGATCAAATGCGCTTTACAAGCAGATGAAATTGGAATTTGGAAATGTTGGTTTTTGTGGAGAGGGGAAAACCGGAGAACCCGGAGAAAAACCTCTCGGAGCAGAGAAGAGAACCAACAGGAGGAGTGCGAACTGTAAACGATGAGATTGGAATCGCGTGTCATCAAAATTTCCGCCAAACACGAAAATGATTGACGTTCAATATCCTGAATTTGTTTTGATAGTGCGTAAGTAAGCTGGTAAGCCTGGTTGAACGTGACTCGAAAGTGTACTTCGGCGGCTTTGAAGAACACTCGTTTCCAACGCTACAAAGTAGCCTACTTACGCTGATATTAGACCCGTTCACATCTGAAGTACGCCTCAAGTATCCTTGAGGTATACTTACTAAGTAAGTATGAACCCACCTAGTCTTTCCGAATTTGATGTCACGGGATAAAATTTGGTCTTTCCGAATTGGATGTCGTGAGATATAATTTGGTGTTACCGAATTTGATGTCACAAGATAGAATTTGGGGTTACCGAATTTGAAGTCACAGGATAGTATTTATATACATATATGCGAGATTGATTGAGCACAATTTATTTGGAAAACCACAAATTAGGTAAGCTAATTTTGGCGGGGATCACACGCCATAGATTATATACTACGCAGGATAGGTATTCGGTGTAGATTTTGAACTATTGGCTTTGAGTGATAAGAGCTTGACCCAGTGCATGTTCACTTTTATTTTAATAGGGTGGCAAGTTTAGTACCTAAAAGCTGGGATATGAGTTCTTTTCGGCTGAAAATTGCTGTAAATTTAGTATACAATGTCTATGAAGCATGTATGTATGACTGTAAGACTTGAGATTGCCTAAATTACACTTATTTTGGCTGAAATATTTGTTTGAGTATTGATTTGTGTGGCGCGGAACCTCAAAACTGTCAAGTCAGAAGGGTCAAATTTCACGCAAGTGCTCCGTGAATTTCGCGTTCCTAAAAATTCATTTCATGTTGTCCAAAGTTTCAAAACCATATTTTGAAAGCTTAGAGATTGCTTTATAATATGGAATGTTTTTTGTCGTTTGAAATCAGGTACCGGGTGTGATTTTTGGCCTTCGAAGTTCGACAAAATTTTCCTACCGCGAAATCCTCAAAATTTTGTCAATATTAAAAAATCTGTAAAATATTCTAGTCGCAATCAATTCAAGGGCACGACCACTCAAAATGCGTGTTCAAACCTCTTTAATGTGATAAGAAGCTTTGTGGCTTGAATGATATTTTAATTAGATTCAAATCGAGCTCTTTCCGTAGCTCGTTCTAAGGCCTCGAAAAAGCGATCTGGCAGAGGTTACAAAGCGGCTGCACTTGACATCCTCCATATCATCAAAATATTCATCCGATGAAAGTAAAATTTATATTTTCATTAATAGAATACCTAGGGTAGTCCATAGACTTTTTTTCGGATTTTTCGAAATTTTTATAATTCCTACCTCTGGTCGATATTTACAGACATCCGCTCTTGATAAGCACCCAATGGGGAGATTCAGTCTAAATCTTCATCCGTGTCAGCTCGTTGCAAATCATTGCATGTGAAAATGGCTAAACTACAGAATACAGGGCTACTTATTTACATATCCCTAAATAACAATTGTGTCCCTTGCTATATGCTTCGTTCTGCAAAAACCTCAGACACGTTTTAATGAGGTGGCCTTGTGGCCCAGAGTGTCGTCTCTAGTTGCTCCGCGAAAATTATAAACACAATCATTTGTCGACACTTTATTCGTTATGTCTTGCCGATTGATTCTTTGGTTCTGGTTTGGACTAAAGGAATAGAATTTTAATCATAGATTGAGACTTACTCCTCGGTGAGGCTAAGTTAGCGCCATTACTTCTTTTAATCTCTTTTGTGATGTGAACGCCACGCATTCCAACCAAACACAAACATTTTGATTCTTTGCAATGTCGCAAGTCAATACCCCCATCTCGTCTTAACTGCTAGCAGCGGGAGATTCAGTGAAAAATTTAGCGCCAGCCATCTCAGTGCCTTTCAGTGTCTTATGGACCTTATATCCTACTGTAAACGCGAATCTACACACTCATTATTAAATTCAAAGGATTAATTTTATTCCATCAGGACTCGAAACACTGTGTCCGGAATCCCAAGCCAAGTCTAGATTTGAGAGCTATCACGACTCCCATATATGCACAGTTCTAGGGACGTCTCATTGCTGCAATTAAAACGTATACATAAATTTACGCTAAGGATTGCCATTGCTTACCTTATTTTGTTTGATGGTCAGTCCGAGAGAAAATATGCATAACCGGGTTGGTTTCCAGAAAGGAGTTCCTTGCACGGTTTCTCGGAAAGCCAACTGGGACTTGTCACGTGATCAATTTTGCGCCGTGGCAATTTTCAAACCCATAATGCCAGGGAGTTCAAGGTCTGAGTACATGAGTACGAGTTTATTTAGAATCCTCTCTGTTGCTTAAGGGGGGACTTAACGTCGATTGGAGTGAAATTTTAAGGAGGTTAAAAAGGGATTGAAATTTTCAAAAAAATTTGAAACACCACCAGACAGTTGACACCCCACAAGGGCACTGCAGATCAATTATTTGTCTCAGCCTTCGGCTTCGGCAAATAATTGATCTGCTCGCCACTGACAAATCACAATATTTTGCTCAACCTCGTCCAATAATTGTTAACAGCTGTTATCATGGCAACGATACTTGAGGGTTATTGAGAGCTGCATTTAAACTTCTGGCATTTATAACTTAGAAATTAGCTCGGTGGCCACCTATTTTTTCACTGGATTACTTTTGCCATTTGAAAAGGAAACAGCAACATGTTTTTAAAAATGTTATATTAAGCGGATTCTTTTTATGAACGGGAGAAAAAGCAATTTATGAGTAGTGTAAAATTTCCCTGATAAAATTTTCTTGAATTTTGTGTGATATTTCCTCTCCATAAGACAACAATTTTGAAATAATAAAAGGGGGCCACCGGGCTTGCTTTCTCACAAAAACCATCGTGAGTTGAGGAATTTCCACGCGCGTTTTCGCGCATTTCAAAATCTGGATTAAAAAAGATCGACATTTGCTGACTGCCGCTAACCTGTACGCATACACGCGTGGGAACTTACCGTAGCTTTGTTTGCAGCCCACGCGCCAAGGTGATTTCATTACGGTGGATTTAGTCCAAAGTTGTTCTTTTTACTGGCCAGACGTTTTGGTTCGCTTAAAATAATTTCTCCACAACTTGTGGCATGATAAAGCATGTTTATGTCAAATAACATCAAGTGAAAGCGTGAAATTGACTAAATTGATTGCAGAACACAATAATAATAATAATAATAATAATAATAATAATAATAATAATAATAATGTTTATTTCTTATATTGCGCAGTCTAACATGCAATAAAGATATGATCGAATGTGCATTACAACATTGAAATCTTAAAGTAATAAATGGCTAATCCAATTAATGATAATAATAATAATAATAATTTACAATTTTCGGTAAGCAATAAAAATAAAAATACGAGTTAATAAGAGAGCTAATAAAAAGCTAATTTAAAAAGATGTGTCTTTAGTAAAACTTTAAAAGTGTTCAATGATTGACATTGTCTAATTTCTAGAGGGAGTCGATTCCATACTTTGGGCGCGGCATTTTCAAACGCCCTATCACCTAGTGTTTTTTTTGTTCTATAAGTATTGTCCATTAGAAGTATGCCCCGGTATGATCTCAACTGATACCGCGAGCTCTCTTTAATTTTTATCAAGTCTAAGAGATATTGTGGTGCGACACCGTAGATACATTTGTGAACTAGCATTGCTATCTTGAATTCTATTCTATGGGTAATCGGAAGCCAGTGCAGGTTGATCAGGAATGGTGTTATATTATCATACCTGGATACAGTACATACCAGCCGAGCTGCCGCGTTCTGCAGGCGTTGCAGCTTACCAAGATGAACAGCGGGCGTACCGTATAATAAACCGTTACAGTAGTCTAATCGTGACATTATAATAGCCTGTACAATGGTCTTCTCATTGTCATATGATAAATACTTTCTAATACGCCAGATGTTGTGTAGATGGTAATAAATAGCCTGACAGATGCTGTTAATATGCGTGATCATATTCATGTTTGCATCAAACCAAACACCAAGATTTCTAACCGAGTAGACAGCAGAAACCATTACCTCACCTACTTGCAAGTCATTTATCATAACCTTATTTAACTGTGCGCGTGTACCTGTAATAAGAAACTCAGTATTAGCATCGTTCAGCTGAAGTTTGTCTTGGACCATCCAGGTTCTTATGTCCCTGATGCAGGGTTGTAAAGCGTCAACAGCATCCGTCTCAGTAGCAGAACCATCTGGCTTAAATGAGATGTAGAGCTGCGTATCATCAGCGTATGCGTGGACGTTAGGGAGATAGGATTCAACAACATCGAAGAGCTTACTTGCGTACAACGTGTTTGTATGTCAAATGCATACAATTCTGACACATGTGCAGAACTATAGATGTGAATAGCGACAAACAGCAGGAGGGAGTGAGGTACAGAAAAAGTGGAATGTTAAGTTGTATTACCTGTAAGTAAATTTGAAGTGATATTCCACTTTCAATTGCAGTTTCACAATTACTTTCCTGCTCCTTATGCTCCCGGTTCCTGACACGGTCGATCGCATCAGAGGTGGGAATTTTCTCTTTGGAACTTTAATATGCATTAGTCTCCGAATACAGAATTCCCCTTTATTAATAATCTTGAATTATAGTTATTTACAATATCTTGCAAAAATATTAAAAATACATTTCTACATGTTAAATTCCCCCCTCCACCATATTTGTTTTTTCTTTTTCCGTTCTTCAAAGCTCGCGTGTATAAAGTGTGACGCGCTCGCTAGTGGCCAGACTCTCCACGCGAGGGAAACTGATACCAGCCACCTTTTACCCATATTAAGCAACTAAAAAACGATGTTTAGTTTAATGTTAGGTTAATATTAGGCCTTAGGCGGCCGCGGCCACCGTTTGGTCGTCCTGATGAGGGTTTTCTATTTTCTTTACCCCTATTAAGTGGCCAACCAAAATTTAATACACGTACAGTACTTTGGTTTTGTTTCGGAAAAGGGCATGGCAGATGAGAGTCAGAAATAGGAAGTTACGATTGATAAACCTTTCAGACACACGTTTATCATTGTCTTGACGTGATTCCACTTGTTCACTAGGATTTTCTGGCAATTAATTAACCCGACGACGACTTGTAAATACAGTAACAGGCTTTATTTTGTGCAATAGTGGTCACAAGCCTCCAAGAAAGTTTGTATTTGAATAATGTTATATGTTGGCATCACACGCCGCCACCTACACCAACGCGTTGAGGAACACAAGAACACCTCCTCCTCGAATGGTAAACACCTTCGTGGAAAGCATGCTTGGCTTCAAAGAATATTTCCAAGAATTTCAGTCTTGAAGAAATGCAAGAACAAGTTCGATTGTCTCATTTATGAAATGTTTTTGATCAACGAACTGAGACCAAGTCTCAATGTGTAATCAGACTCGATTCGCTCCGAAGTTTTTGTGTGATCAAAACTCTTTTAATCAGTTTTATTGTTTCTTAAGTCTTTACACCTATTCAAATTCTTTCTTGCATATTTTCAATATCTTTTTGCCATATTTTACATTGTGTATATTAACCCATAGGCTACTTCCATTCTCACTTTTTGAACTTGACAATGACCGTGCGCATAGAACGGTCGAAACGTCGTTCCAAGTACTTTTTACCGTTTCTTTTTACTGTCAAATGGTTTCTACCAAGCCTCATGCTAACTACTGACGTACCACTATCAAGCGGCCACCTCGCACTTGAGGTCACTTCCTCGAGGTTGGCCGCTTATTAATAGGGGATTCGACTGTATTTTGGTACGGCTTACTCCTTATGGAATATTACTTTTCGCCAGTAAACTAGGGAATTGTTAAGCCACAAAATATAATAACTGACACAAAATGTAATAGTAACGCAAAATGTGATAACTTTTGCCCCAAAATGTAATAGTAACGCAAAATGTAATAACGTTGGTAACGCAAAATGTAACAACTTTTGACGCAAAATGTAATACATATAAGTAACGCAAAATTAATGTAATAACGTTTGACGCAAAATGTAACAACTTTTGACGCAAAATGTAATAATATTTTAGGTGGTATATGTTTCCTCGAAATGTAAGGATTTGTATCGGCCCTGAGGGGCAGAACATCTTTGATATTTTTCGGTAGTGGGAGAGAGAGGGGTGAAGGTGAGGGTCATGGACGTCTGTGCTTTTTCTTTAAAATGTAGAAAAATGCGGTTTAAGATCGTAACTGCTTTGCTTTGTATCTCTTGTGTGTGCGCGTTTCCATCAATAGATCCCCGACGGAACCCAAACTCGCCAACGAGCTTCTATCTCGCGCAAGTGAGTCGCTCATGAGTTAATTCTATAAATAAATAAAATTTATTTATTTATTTATTTGCCATTTTCACAATATTTACTTTTAATACACCTAAGTTAGTGGCGAGGAGACCTCAGGAAACCACAAGGCTTATAGGAGAGGCCACCTGGAAGGATAATATATAAGTATAATTTGGTGCTGTGTGAGTGCGGCATGACAGATTCAGGATTGTTTAAATAAAAATTCTAACACTTTTTTCTTGAAGGTAAGAAAACTTGCTGAACAAGTTGTTCGCTCAGTTTCGCCTTATTCCGTGGTCAAGTCACAGCGGCATATTTCCCGCACGATCGCGGAAAAACCTATTGAAACTACAAGTCTTGTACCGAAGTTTAGAGAATAAAGAAATGCATTCTTGTTAATACGAAGGCTTTTGTCCATGCAAAACTTCTTTTCCCGGGCGCTTCTTCCCGTTGGCGCAACATATGAATTTCTGGGAGTTCACCTATTCCAATTTTTTCCGATCCCTGAAAAAATCAAACTACCATTTGGAAAACCTCCAAATATCCGCCAGTACTGTCCCTCAGTGCCGATACAAATGCTTATATTTCGAAGAGGGATATTCCACCTAAAATGTTATTACATTTTGTGTCAAAAGTTGTTACATTTTGCGTTACCGACGTTATTACATTTCGCGTCAAAAGTTATTGCAATTTGCGTTCCTATTACATTTTGTGGCGTAACAGCATGTGCTATTCAACAATATTTTGCACTCCGGACGGTCGAGGTCATGGCGTATGCACCGAGCGCAGCGAGGTCCGAGTACCACGATAGAGAGGCAAACATTTTCCCGTTCGTTCCGACCTAATTCAGTCAATAGTTAGTATTTAGTTATAAGACCAGAAAATATTCAATTTAATTGTCAGTCATTAAAGCTTTAAATATGACACGTCATAATAATAAAGAAATGTAAGCGGCGGCCTTTCGCTATCTAATTTGGCTGTCTAATTCTAAATTTTTTTTTGTTTCAACCGGGACGAATCAGCTTTTAGATGTAATGGCAAGCGAAATAGGTTGGTTGGCCTTAATAATTTTATAGTGTGTGGGTTTGTGAGAGAAAAGCGCATGGTTTGAGAAGGTCAGTAGTATAGCGCCGTCCTAGTTAGCTATTATGGCGCTGTTATGCAGCTCTGCCTTCGGGGTAATTGTTAGCCATGTTTTTCTGATCCTAACTGTCAGGTTCGATCTCCTTTTGTCTTTTCTATTGAAATTTACCGTTAAAAACTGCTTAGCGATGTGTCTAGCTTACTACGAGGTAAATTTGTTACTTTTCTGATTTCTCCATCTTCTCCAACAAACTTCGAAAAACTTTCGTATCGTGCTTACTTTTGTTACTCTGTTTTGTTAATGTTTTTTGGCCCGCGGTGAATTCTCTTTCCCAGCCATCTGAAAATAGTTTGGACTCAAGAATGTTTGTTTGTTTGTTCCAACCGATTGTTCTCCAATAGTTTTTCTGGATCCAAAGACTCAATACCATTGAGTCAGTGGAGCCGGCCGGGTCATACGATAAACAGACTTCTGTAAATGGCAGTAAAAATAATCATTGTGGAGCTCCGCCTTTAGGCTCGGCTAACTATACAAATTAGCCATGTATATTACAGTATATCACAGACTACAATTTATGGCGGCGCACTAACTATCTGAAACATAGCTTCAGCTCCAGCGGCGCCCTATTGTGGAACTCATTACCTGAAATTAAATGTCAGAAAATTTTTAATTTAATAAAAAAAAATCATTTAGACAATTCAAGAGGGAAATTCACGGCATATTTGAATCATCGGGTTTTCACTCGCCAAACTTGTAAACCAGTAAATTGAATAATAACTTATATAATTAATGTAGCTATGGAAAATTGCTGAAGATGTTTTACC
>JAEMWC010000120.1:322500-327500 GCA_016490735.1 Pachyseris speciosa | reverse complement strand
CCACCAACCCCATCCATACTAGTGTCGAGAATCACATTAAAATCTCCCCCAATAACTATCTCACAATTTGTTTCTATTTCCAGATCATCAAGATGAGTTTGAATTTCTTCAAAGAAAATACATTGATCATTAATTCTATTTGGTGCATAAATATTGGCAAGAACAAACTCCTGACCCTGAATAAGGCCTTTAAGTATGATGAATCTACCCTGCGTATCCTCGCAACAAACCTTAAATTCACAGTCAAGTCCCTCTTTTACAAGTATCATAACTCCTCTGCTATGTTCCGAACCATGACTGAAGTAAATATCTCCCCTCCACTGTGACTTCCATATATTTTCTACTTCAGGAGTGCTGTACGTTTCTTGCAAAAATATTATATCGGATTTGTATTTTGCTAACCAATGAAAAAGCGCCTTTCTTTTTTCGAAAGAACGAATCCCTCGAGCATTCAACGATAACATTTTAAAATTAAGATTACGTTTCATACACTGTGATGAGCAATGCAATAAATAACACGGATTGATAAACGAGTGAAGAAATATTGCCAATATGAAAGCGCTCATATGAGTCCCGCACGTCCCTCAAACAAAACCACTGCTTAATTAACACACCAAAAACTACAGTAAAAGACAAAAACAACACGACAAGATTACAACACTTAATTAAAAAAATAAGACAGTAGCCAGCAAAAGCTGTTAATGACGCTACTAGCAAAACGGGTCTTGCATTCATTATAACATGTACAGACATTTACATACCGCTCCGGTTTCTTTGGAAGCAAAATATTAACGACACATTGTTCGTAAATTATATGGCCTTTTGATTGGAAGTAATACGGATCACGATACTAAAACACCATCTATATACAGTTTATCAGGCTCTGCCCTACTAAAAAACAAGGTCTTACCCTGTTCTTTCGCTTTCTTCAATAAATGCATTTTCTTTTTCCTACGATCAATGATGACTTTAGGATAATCCGCTGAAATGCCAAACTCTTTGCCTTTTAATTCCTTCACTCTGGACATGACACTCTCTCGGTCTGGATATCGTAGGAACCGAGCAATGATTTGCCTCGGCTTTCCTTCAGAAGAGCTGCGCTTTCCAATTCGATGGACCCTCTGGAATTCAAAGCTATCGGCATTGTCCATGCGAAGTTCGTTCTTCAAAAAATCAAGCAACACTGTCTTTGTATCTTCCTCAGTGTCCCTGGTGGAAGCCTCTTTAATTCCGAAAAACCGCAGGTTTTCACGTCGCTGGTAGACCTCCATATATGCCTTTTCATCTCTGAGTTGACTAAACTCGGCCTCCATTTTCCTCAATTTCTCCTTCAAAGATTCCGTTTCATCATTTGCAAAGCTCATTCCGTCTTCTAGCTCCTTCATTGACTTTGCCGTCTCTTTTCTAAATTCCTCAAAACATTCTACTTTCACTTGCAGATTGCTAACTTTATCATTCACAGCCTTAACATACTGCTCCATACTGTCGAATTTCAATTCCAAATTGGATAATTTTTGCAAGACCAATTCAAGTTTCGGCAAAACCGACTCCGCCGTAAGTGCCGAGTCCGCCATATTGACGACGGACACCGCCTCGTGTGATTCACTAAACGCTTCAAATTCCGTCAGAGATGTATTAAATTTAAGTTTCTTGTCTGTTGGCGACGAGGATTCTTCTTCAGATGATGTCGAGCTTCCTTTCCACGTTTTCCTCTTAGAATTATCGGCCATAAATAGCTTCCCAAACCGGAGCTACAAAAACACGTCTAACCTGACATCTTGCCCGACCCAGTTGACGCTCTAGGTGCATGGTTTGCGCCCGGCTGATGCACAAAAAGAACACCAGCAAAGTAATAATAATAATAATAATAATAATAATAATAATAATAATGCTGTGGGACTTTACCATCCAAACTGACCGTGAAATCCACGACAGGAGGCCAGACATTGTAATTCAGAAAAAGAAGGCAAAGGAAACAATCATTGTGGACATAGCTGTTCCCGGAGATAGTAACGTACTGCAGAAAGAAACTGAAGAGTATGAAAAGTACCAAGACCTGGCAAGAGAGATTAAAAGGATCTGGAAATCAAGGACAAAAGTGGTGCCAGTGGTTGTAGGCGCATTAGGTTCAGTGTCAAAAAAGCTGGCAGGCCACTTGGAGCAACTAGGAATTAAAAACCGAACAAGAACGATGCAAAAGTCGGCACTCCTCGGATCGGCACATATCCTCAGAAAAGTGCTGGAAGTCGGAGGTCTCGGGATGAGACTTGACTGGATATTTCTTCCCAGGGAAAATCCCTGTGCTAAATTCTAAATAATAATTATAATATGAATGTGGCATATGAAAACTGTAGTGATTGTGGTTGTTGATGCGCTTGGTACAGTGAAGAAGGGTATGGTAGAAAACATCAAGAAAGTATCAGAGAGAGCTACTATGACAGAGATTCAAAAGATCTGCATGCTGGGATCTGCGCGAATCCCTCAGAATGGTGCTCAGTGTATGACAGGATGATTGACTAGAGTAACTGACGCTCTAGGTGCATGGTTTTCGCCCGGCTGATGCACAAAAACAACACCAGCAGAGACTGTGATAAAAGAGATAATAATAATAATAATACTTTTAAAGTGGTAATTTAACTCGTAGGCGAGCTCTGGAAAGTAGGACAATCTCATACATATATACACTACCGGTTTTAATAGGTTTTATAATGATCATGTTAGTTTTTAGTGATAATGTCAGATTTTGTCTTTATTTTATTCACTGTTTAGCTCATGGGCTACGCTGCGGCGCCTCGTGTTGCTTTTATTGTATAGGGCATACAAACATTTTTTACTGCAATAATTAAATAACAATATATAATTATAATAAGAACCTTCCCAGAATCCTTTGCAGCTGGAAAATCGTCAATCCCAAATAACTTGGTCAGTTTGAGGGCAGCAAGACCCCCACGTTGTCTAGAAATAAGTCTTACCATAAACTAATTATTGTACAAGACTAAGGGCGATGACGTCATTGGTCACGTGACTTTGCTCACAAGTGCGTTTTTGCTCACTGTGACGAAGTTATTTTGTTATTGAAAAAGCAGTCAACGTGGTTTGAAGCACAATGGTGTGAGCCATTTCGGACTGCCCGGGTACCGAACAAAATATAAATATTAAGGGAGGTATATACAATTTTCAAAAAGTGGGAGTCTGGGTACAAGTGCTATCTCGCGTTGCATTAAACGCGAGGAGACAAAAATTTGGATATTGGTAGATATTTTTATGAAATATGCATTTTTGTCATTTTTAATGCTGTGACGTCATCGGTCACGTGACCAGAACGGACCGAAGTTTAATATTCGCTCTAAAAGTTTACTAGAACCTTTCTCCAAGAATATTTTTAGGCGAAGTTGTAGTTTAATAAATAGTGTTTTAAAAAATGGCCATGATTACTTTTTCCTAAAAAAGTGCGGCAGTAGAAAATCTAACTGAAAAGTTTGTCAGCTTCCTGCTCAACGACCATTTGAGGTAGGAATAAAAGAAAATTTTGCCTAAGGCTTGAGAGTATGCTCTTTATGATGGCGTTGACAGTTTCTTCTAATTTCGATTGCTTTTGGCGAGGATCGATGTTTAAGATTTTTTTCAGAGGAGAGGGCCTGGAGGAAAGAACGAAAACGAGGCTATACTTTCGCGCGCTTTTTGTTCACTGCGACGTCGCGCCACAAAAGGTTAGCTAGAAAAAAAAATTCCAAGGACTGGACAACGGACTGGACTTGCATTTTCTTTAAACGGAACTTTTGACGACTTTTTTAATTATTATTTTTTTTATGGCTGCTGTCTACTCAGGAACAATGTATACTTGAGAAGGTAAGTTGATACAGATAGTTGTTGCTGTTTGTTTAAAAAACAAAACAAAAAAAAGCGCGTTTGTGGTACACTTAAATGCACTTCTCACCTAAAAAGTGTTGTTTAATTCTTGAAATTATAAAACTTAAACTAGAAGTTGCAGCAATGCGAATGAAATCAAATTAATGCTAACATTAAATGAAACAATTTAAGTTGCTTAAGGCAACCGATGCAAGCTCAGTAATTTTACTAAATACGATATTTGAAGGTTAAAAACGTATCTTAAACAGTGACGGAATAAATGATTACTTTATTTTCAACCGGAACTTAAAATGTTACCTTCATTCGCAAAGACATCAAAACTTTATTTTATACTGTCCATGAACTAAATTCCCTATTACAATTATAACAAAGTGTACAATAAAGCCATTATTCAAAGTATTGGCCAAAGAAAAATAGTTGCATAAACAAATACTGGAACAGTTCGTGCTTTCAAATGGATTACCCTAATGAATTACACGATTCCGACACATAAATTTAATTTGAGTGGCGAAACATTTTGTTGTATCTGAAAAATTACTGTACTACAAAAAACGTTCTCACAGAGGTTGTAATGCATGGGGGTTCACATAATTTAATTCAATTTTATAAAGCTAAAAATTGTGTGTCAAAGATTTAGCAGAAACAGAGAAAAGTTTTAAAATCACGGCTGTTTGTGCGAGTTCGTGTACGTTCGCGCTAAACGCGGAAAGTACCTAAGCTTAATAACTCTGAAGACGTCAAGACGTTAAGTTTATGTCAAAACCGACCAAGAACCAGTCGAAAAAAAAAACAAAGAAAGATTAGCAAATAATTGTTTTAATAGATTTGGCAGTTTTACAAAGTGTTATGCTTCTGGTTTGTGGCACCTATTTACAATGGTAGTCTGAGGAAAAACCTTTTTACAACAATGTTTAAATTAGAAGCTTAAGCTTACGGTAAATTTCATTTGAATCTATTTTTTAAATTGAGGGGAAATTAAAATGTAATTTGCTATAAGAATGGGTCCAACACAGAAATCCTGAAAACCTTCTTCACAAACAAACTGGCGATAAACTTGAAAACCAAATTTGAGAGTAGGCTTAACATCTTGCCGAGCCATACAAAAGTTGGGCACATAAACAAAGACAACG
>JAEMWC010000120.1:307500-317500 GCA_016490735.1 Pachyseris speciosa | reverse complement strand
AAGTCAGAGAGAAAATCAGTTCACCGAGGCTCATTCGAAGAAGCAAACGGGTTCCCGGTTTCTGAGAAAACCTGTCACGCAACCTCGTTCCCAAGGTCTCTTGAAAAGGAGAGACCCTGGAAACGAACTTACGTATGACGCCTGGCTTTTTTTAAAACGAGCATTTATGATTCAAAGCAACAATGTTGCAAACCAAAGCTTGAATTTTGGCGGGGATAGAACGCCATACGTTTGTGTAGTCCGAAACATGCTTTATTTTAAGCGAAATCTCGCAGCCGTTAAATTTGTATCTTCGCTTTACACCAGTACAGTTCTTTCCACTCTGTGTGGCGTCCTTTTTGTGTGGCGTCCTTTTAAGAACGCCACACAGAGTGGAAAGAACAGTACTGGTGTAAAGCGAAGATACAAATTTAACGGCTGCGAGATTTCGCTTAAAGACCCATGTTCATCCAAGAGGCCTTGCTCACGTTTGTTATTGTTTTTCAGCGTCTTTATTGTTAATTCTTGCGATCTGATTGGTTTACCAGATTCTCCCACTGAGTTCGAGTGGCGTGACACGTAACAACGAAATGAGAATCGATTTATTTTTCTATATTTCTGTGATTTATTTGAATCTTTTTGTGCCTACGAAAGAAATCAGTTCCTCGAAAAACGCTGCAAATATGTGTGGCTCATCATGTAAAACATTCAGCGACTGAGGAAGCAAGGGAAGTCGATCGTTTTGCTTGCATTTACTAGTATGGCTAACTAAAAGCTACGCGGTAAAGGATTCCAATAATTAAATAAGTTACGTCGCCTTCAACACTTCTAGTCCATATATTTTAATTTTAGTGCTCCATAAGGCTCACCTTATCATTATAGAAATTGCTGGGAAGGGAAATAAACAGCGTTCGACTCGATGGATGCTCATTTATCGGATACAAAATCGCGCTCGAGTCCGGTTCATTCGCAGATAAATTAGAACCACATGATCAAAATATTCGCCAAGGCCGGGCTCTCCATTACTTTTCCTGGTATTTATAAACGACCTTCCCAAGGAGTGTCACAACCAACCACAGTTGACATCTTTGCAGATGATACGACTATGAGTTTGTCCTCGCCATACGCAGATACTTCTGGACTATGTTCTAAGCTCTGTGAGAGCACTCGTGAACTTGAAAACTGGTCTAGAAATAACCGATTCAAGTTGAACACCAAGAAGACAAAGTCTATGTTTGTAACTGGATCTAGGCTACGCACTAAAATCGGTGGTACCAGTGTCGATGAGATGAGAATCTTTACCAGTAAAGGGGAAGAATTAGACAACACTACAAGTCACAAGTTACTTGGAGTCTATGTCGATCAAGACCTCAGCTTTAATGAACATGTTGAACAACTATGTAAGAAACTGATAAAGCGTATAGGTCTTCTTAGATCGATCAGACAATATCTTCCTCTAAATGAGCGCATACTTTTTTACAACACAACTATTAAGCCTGTATTCCTATATGGTGGAACAGTCTGGAGTTCAACATCAAAATGTAATATTAGGCGAATTTTTTGTCTTCAGAAAAGAGCAGCTCGTGTTATTTTAGGCCTAAAAACGAGAGACGAACGTAGTATAACCCTATTCAAGAGACTGGACTGGCTACGCTTTTATGATGAGATCAATGTAAATAAATTATGCTTACTCTATAAATGCTTAAATGGACAATGCCCAGAGTACTTAGGTAGTCGTTTAGTGCGTGTCAGCGACCTGTCGACCAGAACTTCACGCTATGGTGCTATAACTTTACGCTGTCCTAGGTATAACCGTGACACAGAAGGCGGAAAAACTTTTCTCATTACAGCCGCAAAACTTTGGAACTCTCTACCTATTAATATAAGATCTAGCACCAGTATCAACGCATTCAAACAGAACCTTTGTAATTTTATAAAGCAAGGTTATGGTGGTTTAGATAGCTTTCCCATTTCATAATTTTTAACATCGTATTATACAATATATTTACTATTAATTAGTTTTATATGTTTTAGGTGAGGGCCACAAGTTTACCAGTTCTTAACTGTAATGTGTCACCCTCGGTAAATAAAGTTATTCATTCATTTATTCATTCATTCATATCAACTCATCCCTTTTCTTTGCTTAAAAATACTAGCTAAGCAAAGTCTGAGACGGGCATCTTCCTTCGGGTTAACTGTACAGCGCTGTCAACTTCTTGATCAGAGGTCATTTGGCAGCGACCATATGCATGCATCAACAAAGTAACGGGACAAAAGTCACGTTTTGCAAGGATAATTACAACACAAATTCAAGGAGACAACAGCCTGACAATGGGAGACAATATTCCAACAAGTCTGTGAAGAATTACCTTCAGGTTGACCCCAAACTAAAGGGATTTTTAACAAGAGCCTGCCAGCAAATAATTTCGCGTTACTCGAAATTCAACAACAACACCTTGTGAGCCACCTACAAGGTCTTTTCCTCACCGCTACGACGACTCTTGTTGAAAATATCGACGCAAATGAAGAGAGATGATGTTAAGAAAACCACGACGACACAAAATATAGCGATACTCGGGGAAATAAGCAAAGCTACGCCACACTGTACCTCGACCAATACTTTTGAATATCTATAAGTCACTAGTTCAGCCATATTTAACCTACGGTCTTGCTGCCTGGGGCCAGGCATGCAAGACTTATCTTAATAAAATTTTAATTCTTCAGAAAGAGCTCTTCGCTTATTGTACTTCGCAGACTGGCATGACCATGCAATTCCTTTATTTCTCGAAGCAAACGTCCTACCAATAACTTTTCTTTATTATGAATCGGTATCAACCTTAATGTATGATATCAATAATAATAAAGCCCCAACAAATATTCTAAATTTATTTTAGAAAACGCGTAATATTCACTCATACAATACACGATCGTCTACATCTGGAAAGTTCGCTGTTAAAAGTTCTAGACTCGAAATACTAAACAATTCCTTTTCTCGACTCGGAGTAAAACTGTGGAATAAGATACCACGCTATATAACGGATCTTCCTAAAAAAAATTTCAAACGAGTTCTTCGCAAATTGTTATTTGATATTTTAGAAAAGGAGGATGACTATATTCAAATCCCCATGATCATTAAAAAAGTAGGTATATAGATCCAGTTTTTAATCTCTTTAATTAATGTTTGTTTTTCTTTTCTTTTCCTCATTGTATGTCAGTAAGCGCTGTGTTAACTACATCTTCGTTTAATTTATTTATCTGCAAGGCTTGTTTTAATTTAAGGATCTTTTTTTTTTGTTTTGTTTTGTTTCTTAAGCTACTCATCTGAGTTGTATATGTATTTGTCTTGCCCCGCCACGACTAGCTTCTCAGCTATTTGCGGGGCAAACTACCCTTAACTTTTATATGTAAAGATAAATAAAGTTGTTGTTGTTGTTGTTGTTGTTGTTTGATGAACGAGGATTATTTTCGCAAAATAGCGCTCACTGGCGATTTGCGTATTTTCGCATCAGCGCGGCGCGCAATGCGTCTTGGATGAACACGGGTCCTTCAAAATAAGGCGAGGAATGCTGCGCCGGCTTGTAGCGAAGGAAATAATTGAACACGAGACCGCTTGCGTTCAACGTCTGGGAATTCACTGGCAGTGAAATGCAAACAACTTTTTATTGGCTCAGCTTAGAATCTGCGCTACTAATGCATGTGATCACAAAAAACCTGCTCTCTATCTTGCAGCTTGTCACACAACCCGCACGTGGCTCCCATAACTAAAATTTATGTGGAAATAAATTGTTCTTTGGCAACTGCTATGCATTGAGTATTAAGGAATAAGATGCTCATGTCTTCATGCTTATAGTTTACCTTCATAAGAAATCAAGAAGGTGTGATTTTTAAATTCTGTTCGTACGTGATAGGAATAGTCTCCTTCGCAGCCGTTTTTTGGGATGTCACGCAAAAAAAAAGACAACAAGAATGTGAAAGGAATTGCTAATGACTCATAATGATTTCACACCCAGATAAATTTGAATAATTAAGGCGAAACGTAAGCCGGTCTGACTCCGAGTTAAATTCAAAGTACCGTTCGTTGTAACAGTCCTTGAAGACCTCAAGTACTTCTTTTACAGTGAACGAGTTGGAAAAGAAGGTGAGCAACGTGTAGTTAGTGATAGACTTCTCGTATTCACTCACTCGATTCAGGTTCGATTGATTGGAACATGGCATTCAAAGCAACACTAAAACACGTGTTGATCAGTTCTGCGTTGCTTCTTCATGGCGCCGGGGGGAATGCTCGTCAAACGAATCGTGTCCACCTGCAGATACTTTTTAAATTACCACGTTAATGTGGCATTGATAAAACATTTGGCAAGACGGAATACATATTACGCTAGTCGCCACATAAAACCTAGAGTCCTTTGGACAAATATTAAATTCAAATACTATTTATTTTGCCAATATTTTTGTTAATTATGTTAGCATTAATGAAAACTGCGTACAGCCCTCCGTCTCTGCAAGGAATGGTAGTCAACGACTGTTTCAGTTTGGAACAGCATGTTTGCTCTATATGTAAATCAGTCTTCTATCACATCAGGGTAATCGCAAAAATTAGAAAATATTTGTGCACGCTTTGTTGCATGCAGACTTGATTATGTTGCGTTTTTATACGATTTTCCTGATTGCATTATTCCAAGGCAACACTCAGTGCAGAATAGACCTTTCCACGGTTTCTGAGGCCATTTTGATTGGGGGTCAAACACCGACGGCTAAAATTACAGTAAATGTATGGGATTTTGGCCGACTTTGAACCGCTGTAACGCCGCTACAGAGGCGGATTTCCGCAGTGAAATTCTTTTAAAAGTCAATTGTACTGCGATTATTTTCATAAAGTATGAAGAACAGATTCAGGCTACAACGACCGTAAACGAATTTTTAAGAGAACATACAAACCCTTGTAATCAAAATTATGCAAATTGCCGCGAAATTAGAAGCCACATGCGTCTACGTACTTTAATGGCCTTATTTTCTGTTGAATGAATGATATCAATAAAACTATTTAAAGTTGTGGCAAATGTTGGAAATCTGCCCCTTTGTAGCGGCGTTACAGCGGTTTAAAGTCGGCCAAAATCCCATACATTTACTGTAATTTTAGCCGTGTTTGCACCCAATCAAAATGGCGTCAAGAACCGTGGAAAGGTTAATTCAGTCGCTGTCTATTGCGCCGCTCGTTTTGTAAGCGTAGTTCTAAATACTAACTGACCTCTTAAAGCAATTTGACCGTTAAATACAGGTTCGTCTGTTCGACTTTGACGTTGGAAGAGCCCTACATAAAATTGATTGGTCACTGTAAGACATTTGTATCGCTCTTGTTCATTTGTGGAAAACTAAATTACGGTTTTCAGTATTGGTTCAAAGCCATATTAAATACACATTCGTATGGTTTCCTTTTATGAAATGACCGTTTTAATACAAATGAAAACAATAAAAATACACTCGTTGGGACTTTGTAAGGTGACCGCGACCGCTTAATAGAGGTGACCGCTTAACAGAGGTCACATTTGCAGTTCATAAGGGGAGAAATTTTTGGCACTTTTAAAACTGACCGCTCGTCTAATAAAGGGTGACCGTTCAATACAGGTTTGACTGTATGCACATGCTACACCGTTAAGCCCCGTTCAAACGGCGCGTGATATATAGTCCATGATAGTTAAAAAGTCCAAAACTATCATCAACTATCATGCGCGTGGTCAAACGGCGAAAACTACCATCGACTATCATGAGATTTTTGAGCAGGTTCAAAGTGAATGATACTTCATGATGTCGATGATAGTTTGTGTTCAAACGCGCGTGATAGTTAGCTTTATCATCGACTATCATCAACTATTATTACCGTTTGAACGGGGCTTTACTTATGGAACGCCATTGGCTGATGGTCGAACAACGTATTATTTTTGAGCAATTGTTATTGTTTTTAAGTCTTTGAATAATTTAGCATCGATGAATTACTATATCGCTACAGTCCAAGTCGTAATCTTTGATCCGCTAACCAATGCTTTCTTGTTATCCCCAGGTCTAATCAAAGGACCGATGGTGATAGGGCATCCGAAGCTATGGAATGCTCTGCCCAACACCATTACGCAAAGCAGTTCGCTCTCTATTTTTAAGAAAAATGTAAACACTCGTCTTTTTAGACAAGCTTTTTTGTAATTTTCTATTAATTTTTATTTTATGTCGATTACTATTTGTTGTAGAACTGTAAAGCGCCATAAGGCAATTAGTGTATATATAGCACTATATATGTGTGTTATTATTATTATTATTATTATTATTATTATTATTATTATTATTATTATTATTATTATTATTATTATTGTCACTATTACTATGATATTTTCATAATATTCTAACGGATTCAGACAAGTTCTTTTCTTCGCAGACTTAATTCTTTGCTTACGCTGGGCATACAATACGAAGCCATGACTGCAAGACATCGGATAGTGTGTAGTGTGTGCAGCCGACAGCCGGTCAAAATCGTCAAACACGAACTGACAGGCAGTCCAGTTAAATCGAAGCAGCAAAAATGTCTTCTTTAATTGATTGTATAACACTCAATATGAACTGATAATTTTTCTCTCACAATAAAATATCCTCGTTTAGATCGGAATGCCGATCATTTTGTGCTCTGCAGTCGGCCATATACAGAACTTAAGTGTCACGACACATAGCTCAACATTATATGCCCAGTGTAATTCCAAAGAAAATATAACAGTTAAAACCCGGGAGTTAAGATCATATCGGATTAATTCTCCCGTTTTCCTGAATTTATAAAACAAAAAATATCCGACCGCCCGTCAACCTTGACTGGTTGCCGGCCATTTAGCCCACAAATGAATATCCAAAAATAAAGATTAACATTTAACATAACTGTCATGTTTCTTCGATAAAAGGGTTAAAATTATTGTTTAGGGAATTGTTGATTTAATTAGAGAGCAATAATAAAGCTTATCGCCGCTGATGAAGTAAGTGGAGGGTTATGTGGCAGGCATTTTCTTCGTAATTTGAAAACATTTTGTTGAAGCGGTCGAGTGATCTCCAGTTATTTGTTTTGGAATTCGAAATTGAATAAATTTAAACAAGAGTTCTTTGAAGTCAAGTGTGAGAAACTGTTCCAATAGCGGCCAGATACTAATGGGATTTGAAAGATACTCGGAAAAAGAACAACGTACATTGAACAACAGTCACTAGCCTACATCGAAGAATTAAGAAGATACTGGTAACAATATCCCTCAACCCTGTCGACTTCGTCTTGACTCCATCAACTTGCGGTAGTTAATTAAGTATCTAGAAAATGTGATGTTAAAAATAGCTTATCACTGAAATAAAAAGTGCTTCATCCCATATATTACATTTTTAAATACTGTCATCAAGTAGCTTTTTGAGGGCTGCATGTATGAAGTTCCATGTCGTAGATTCTCGTTTCACTAGCATTTGAAAAGACTCGAACGCTGCTTTTGATCTTCTATTTTCAAATATCTCTTTTTGTTCCAGAGATATTGAAGTTTTAAAAATATGCAAATTAGCGAAGTGATGACGTCATATACTTAACCGACTATGAAGAAAGATATCTCAGCCAATTTGTATCAGAAATGCTTGATTCTTTGCAGTAAGATTCTATTAGATGTGCTTCACAACATGAGCTTACCAGGATTGTTGCCGTGGCAACATACTGGGTTCCAGATCTCCCTGACATTAAGAGCTTTGATGGTCACCTTTTGAATTCTATTTTGATATTTGCCAATGGTGCCTCATCTGTATAATCCAGCAAGCATGTTAATATGTTAGGAAGAGGTCGCGGCCTTGGTTTAATGTTTTTCGAGTTGGAAATGTTCAAATATTGAAATTAGGTTGGGGGACTGGAAAAGAGTGAGTTACCATGGGAACCGAATTTTTTAAAGCCGCAGGTGTGTAGCCTTTAGCACTAGCAGCCTACCAAGTCTCAATGGTCTCCGCTGCAAATTGACCAAGATAACTCTATTGATGTTATATTGGGTTGATACTATGACATCGTCAGTCATCTCGTTTGCATATTTTACACATTTTTCAAACTTAAATATCTCCGGAACCAATGCAGATATTTACAAACGGAAAACGGCGTTTTTAATCAAGGGGTAAAAATTTGATCATAGTAACACTTTAATGTTCTCTTCTGAATGCACTGAGAATGGTTCCTTATTCTTTTTAACAATTAGATTATGAGCCCGAGATTTCTATCGCGTGACAGCTGACGAGGGCGCAGCCTGAATCAGTTATCACGTATAGAAATCGAGAGCGAACAATCTATCTATTAATCTCAATGAATGATAGCAAGTAGCGTAGCCAACCAGAGAACGGCACTCGTAATAGAAAGCTAGTAGATTTATACCACTGCCTCCCACGAGGATACGCGAAGCGGGGAAGAAGAAAACAAATAAGATACTACAGACAAAGCCTGAGAGTTTCAATTCGGCGCTGCTCTCACAAAGCATAATTCTTCATGGCTAAATCTTAATCGAAGCTCCTTCAACAATCGATCTTCACCACGTATGTCGCTGTCAACACTTGAGATGACAGCGCTTCCGTATCCGAAGTTTTCTTTTGGCCAGGAGTTTACCGTATTTCCTCAAATAATGGGAGTTTAAGCAAATTGCTACGGCGGGCGATACTACGGCTGTCGTGGCCGAGGAGGTCTTGGCTGAATACATTGCCGTAGCCTTTCAAAGTTCAAGTTTAAGCAGCGCGAAATCAAAGGCAGTACGGCTGTGAAGTTTTAAGTTCGAGTTAGTTTCTTACAGCGTTCACCATTTAACTTTGGAGAATAAGCGGCTTCGTTCAAAGGGGCAAGGAATTTCACTTTATTTTGTTATGGTGAGGGTTTTTGTGAAGGTGTTGAAAAACTTCTCGCATTGATATTCTCAAATAGGATTAGAGCTGATTTCGCAGTCTAGATCAGCAACGCGAAAGTAGAAAAAAAAAGGCTTAAAATTACAATTTTGATATTCACAACCCCTTATGTTTCAGTACTACATTAAACAGAGGCCAAGACTCCCGGTATGATCTATGAGACCAATAATTACAAAATTACTGACAAATCGTATGGAAACATGAATCAAGACACGTCAATCACGTTGGAATATAGTGTGGGGTAGCAGGGATGGCGCAGTGGTGAGAGCACTCGCCTTCCACCAATGTGGCCTGGGTTCGATTCCCGGACTCGACGTCATATGTGGTTTGAGTTTGTTGTTGGTTCTCTTCTCTGCTCCGAGAGGTTTTTCTCCGGGTTCTTCAGTTTACCCCTCTCCACAAAAACCAACATTTCCAAATTCCAATTTCATCTGCTTGTAAAGCGCATTTGATCATATACACATGGAAAATGCGCTATATAAGTTCTAAATTATTATTATATTATTATTATTATTATTATTATTATTATTATGTAATTACTTTGATTGCAGAAGTAAAATACACATCGATTAACCGTCCGAACATTCTTGCAAATCTTACTACATTCTGAGGATGTCTGAAATAAGCATTTAAAATTCTGGAAATGGAGTAAAACACAGCTTTTGACATAAAATAGAACAATGAAGCTGTACTGACGAAATTCTCTTGCCATTTGCTGCCGCCATTTCACTGCATAAAACAACTGCTGAAAATAAACGCAGATTTGCTAGGTTGAAAGAAGGAAGGTACATAAATTTTCATTCTGAATGAATTAAGAAGGTTTTTAAGTACGATTAAACGGTTAAAAAATCAAACAAACCTGTTGAAAAGTAGAAAGAAGTGATTTAAAACTCAGGTGCCAGAGACTACGCGAAACTTCTTCTCCCGACGTAGTAGGATTTACCGCTACGGCTGAACGCGAATGTCTGCCATGAGCAGTAGTCCATATTTTTACAAAATTACTTTCGGTTGCCGTACTGAAGCCCGCCGTACCGTTTTGCTTACGGCTCCCTAATAGCCGGGGACGAGGGAGGCGATTATTCCAAATATTGCT
>JAEMWC010000120.1:232500-300000 GCA_016490735.1 Pachyseris speciosa | reverse complement strand
ACCCCTGAAGGTACACGGTAACCTTAATTAAGAACGCATTCCAAGTTAATGTAAAATTCCTCGATGTGTACAGAATCAAGATAGCATGCCCTAAATTACAGTCCATGCATTGAGTCGGAAAAATAAACTTTTAAGTTTGATTTACTGACAGAAAGCTGAATCCTTGAACCAAATCGGTTGCCATGGTTACCAAAATGTAAAATATATTCAATTTCCAACAATAGAAATCAGATCAGTCTTTTCTCACACAAATTTTATGGGCAGTTGATTAAAATGAATGGAAAAGAATATGAGGTGGCCGTGCTCATTGGTAAGCAATTGAAGGGTCTTGAAACCCACCGCCCAACATGGAATGAAGTCATAAAGTCAAAGGGCAAAAAAATATCAACAAAACTCTTTCATCTCATTCTTACAAAAAGAGAAGAAATAAACAGCTAAAACTCTTACTGTAACTGTCAAATAAAAATGTTGGTTAACAGGGAAACCGTAAGAGAGTAATTTTAGTGGTTAAGCCAAGGGCTCCAAAACACAAAATGTACATGAAATTATCTTTACTGAACCTATTAAACCTGTTATCGCTAAGAAAGAGAGATGACGCAGATTATACAGAACACAGCAGATCTACGGCATCAAGGAAAGGAAAAATTCAATTCTCTTTTTAAGCAGAGACTTATAGTATCAAGCAGTTTTGGCCCCTAACGTTCCGTGTTCGCGCGTTCTCGAGGTCAGTATTTTATGCCTTCAGGGAATAGGCAAGCTCTCGTTTCTAGCCTAGTACATGCAAATGCATGCTAATGTTTATAATTACAGTTTAAATTGAATTCCTGTCGAGAGAGATATGCTCACTAGTATAGGCTACTTGAAGCCTCTTGTGCTTGTTATCATCTCTAAGCGCAGAGATGATAACTAAGCTAAAAGATTGCCAAAGTAAAGGTAGGTAGCAATGCTTCTACTGGAGACAATAGACAATAGCCACTTTTCAGCTGACAGCTAGAGCTCAATGTCAAGGCAAATCCGACATGTTTTCAATGTGCGCAATGCAATTGTGAGGAACGACCTTAATTTTAAAAGATTCGTCCATTTTCCATGCCGTTAATTAACGGAAGCATTGATCTCCTAGTAGGTAATTCTGACTACTACATTACTTTGTAGGAAAATACCAGACGTTCTGGCGAGGGGTACCGATTATGAAAGACCCTTTCTCCCTGACGATTAACCAGCAGTTGCTATGGGAACTCAAGCCACGAACTGTGATTGAGTTTGGCGCTTACAAGGGAGGCTCGGCCTTGTGGATGGCGGACATGCTTAAAATGTTTGACTGCGTGTCACGTGTCATCTCTGTTGACATCGATCTGTCCATGCTGCACCCTGAAGCCAGGAAGTCGTCAGATGTTGTTGAATTCATTCAGGGAGATTTGTTTCAAGTTGAAGAACTTTTTCCTCACGACAAGTTGAAGGTAATTGGAAAGTTGAAGGCAAAAGCATGATGCTATCGTCAAAGAGATCACTGTCCTCATTTTCTCTTGCATCGCCTGATCCATGAGACCAAGTAATCAGTGAGATAAATAGAGTCAAACCTATATTAACTCATTCCTGTCCGCTGTTTTTGACCTCTTTTTTGGTAACTCTCGAGGGTTGGAAGTTAAATCGATGTCATTATTCCATATAAAGGGTTAACATTGAGATTTTGCTAGTCCACAAGACCGAAGGCTCTGTCTTTCCTGTCACGCTTGTCACGCCAGCTGTCGCTTGCTTTAAGCGATCAACTGCAGCTGACAATTCGGTAGGTATTTGATTTAGAAGTGTGTTATTCGAGCCATTTTTCACCTTAGAAGCCCCCTGCCTGGCATCATAAAACTGGGTTGGTGGGTAGAGGCAATCCTCTGGAAGAAAACATAGGTGAGAGGCAATTTCACACGAAATTTGTCGCCAAGATTGTTCGATCGAGCTTTAGCGATTCGCGAAGTGAAGTTGTGTTCCTAGCCGTTCTTTGGGTGGATTTCGCGGCCTCGTATGGCAATTTTGGCGAGTTGTGACTTGTAAATAATGCAATCGATGCAATATTTTGTCAGCAGGACCGGGTGGATCGACACGGTTTTGAAAAGTATGTGAAATGGAAATTGGCGGACTACTACGCGGCTGTTATCCAAGAATATCCCAGAATTCTTTTGGGTCACAAACTCGAAAATTACAGACAGTGAGAGAAACTGAAATCAAATAGCGTTATCCACATCGCGCGAAAAGAAGTGAGCAGAAAAATGTGGAACAGATTGCAAGAAGTGGAGTCGAAGTTTGCTGCCAATGTAGACTTTTAGCTTCAAGAAAATGTTTTGTCTTAAAAACTTCAAGACAAAGTTGCATAGGGGCGTTCGAAGCCAAATTTTTGGTTTGCAACAGAACAAACGGTCATATTCCATGAAAATTTGGATTTTGGGGGTGGTTAAGTCTAAAAAAACTGAACATTTGGCTATCACATTGGTTCATTTCAACCACAGTCCGAGATCTGTGAAAGTTGCAGGTTTTCAAAGCATGCGTCCATATGGACGCATAAATTACAGAGCCGGACAGAAATTAGTTAAGCGGTCACCCTCGGGAAAGAGCCAACTGGCCGCTTAATAGAGGTTGACCGCTTAAAAGAGGTTTTCCGAAATTGATTATATAACAGCGTAAAATGGATCTTTAGCATGCTTACAGTATATTGTATCCCTTAACACCGGCTTAAAAACAACAGTAACACAAAATATGAGAACAACATCAAGTAATTGCATGTTCAAGGAAGTTCACTCCAAATTAAAGTTCTAATGTTGTATGTAAGGCAATGGGTTTTGTTGTAAACCGCATTAATAACTTTCAGTTTTGCTATTCAACATAAGCCACTCGATCTTACGCTGATTATATGTACCTCTATATTATGTTGTCTAATGAATTGTTAAATGAAACTGGACTTGGTTTGCGTATCGTGGTGTCAAAATATGGCATGATAATTGACGGCGTAGCCGCTTAATAGAGGTGAAAAACAATAAAATTAGCCAGTTAGGAATTCTGAATGGTGACCGCGTCCGCCTTATAGAGGTGACCGCTTAGTAGAGGGTTAATTTACAGTTAATAAGGGGACCACTTTTTGGGAATTTGATTAAGTGTCCGTTTAATAGAGGATGACCGCTTAATACAGGGCCGCTTAATAGAGGTTTGACTTTAGAAGGCCTTCAAGCAAACAACTTAAAAGGCAGGCAAATATAAATTTCCCTCTTTCTTCATGGAATTGAGGCTAGTCTCGGCACAGAAACACGATTATATTTGTTCACCACTAGATTTCTTCAAGACAAAAGTCACTGAAACTGACAGAATTTACAGCTCACATGTAGTTAAAGTTAAATTAAATAAACAGACGGGTGAACGTGAAAGGTAAAATGTAATGAAAGCAAACTGTTCTTTATTATTATTATTGAATTTAAAACTGTAAAAGCAAATGGCAGGTTTTTTCGGGAACGTGTACTACCCATGAGATATTTTTCACCAGATGGTGGGTTATTTCTACGCACGAACATCACCACGTCAGGTGATCAACTTTAACCGGTCACAGACGCAAGCCATGAAGCGGTTAACATAAAAAACGAATAGCCCAGGGTAGAATATAGCCATTTGCATCAGGTCAGGTAGTTTCAGCAGCTGGATTGTGGTAGTAGTCTGGATAGGGGTGATGAAACCTTACTTATCTTATATATTTTCGGAAACAGTTATCTATCGCTCTCTTCAGTGAGCTTTGCCAATTTTCGGCCATTAGCAATATCGTCTTCCGATTGGTACCAAGCCAGATTTCAGACCCCATTTACCGCGAGGGAAAAGCGATCCTTTTACTTTCGATAAGAGGCGTTTAGACACAGAAATGTACAGAAAAGCTTTCTTACAATGCTTTCTTACAATGACTGAGAAATGTGCAGAAGAGCTGTTTAAGGAAAGTTCAACTCGTTCCATTTGTGGAGAGCTTTGCGGAGAATAGTGAGATTCAAGTGGGAATGATAACAGTGGGGATTTTTTTTTTTCTTCTTCCCCGTTTGGTTGGTTGCTTTTCTCGATATTTACGCTGGAAAAAGGGTTTAAGAGGCTATTTCAAATGTTAGTAGCCAGGATTTTGTAAGTTTTGTTTTCAACTTCTGGGGTGAAATAAAGTGTTGATGTTGTTGTTACCCAGACGGGATGGAAAAATACAAGCCACTTCGCACAAGGATGAAACCGACAACCTGAGAACTGTACTAAAACGCACTGCTCATTTTTCTTTTCTTCAACAGGGTTTGGATCATCCGTGGCTCCTGTTTGAAGACGCACATGTGAATATGACAGGAGTGCTGGAATATTTCGACAGCTTCCTTCAGCCTGGCGACTACATCTGCGTTGAGGATACGAACCCTTTCGGACCCATGGTGTCCGGGCAAGGTCTTCTAAACGATCTCGGCTATGAGTTTATTGGACCAGCGAAAATGAACAATCTCAGGAAAGTATTGGCTAAACTCCCTAACAAATACCTTGTAGATAAAAGATACGTCGATATGTTCGGGTAAGTCAGAAAACTGTGTGGTGAATATAAGTGGCTAGCACCTCCTAGTCGAACTTCGCACGTAATATGATAACACGCGCACGTTCTGGCGTGGCGGAGATAGCTAAGTCAAAAATACCGTACTTGAAAAAAGGTTTGTGATTTCAATTCTAGCCAGGTACGCTATGTACGTATTTGTAGAATAGTGTGCTTTCCGTTGCCTTGTCACCGTTAATTTATGCTTTCTTGCAATAACTAAGTTATTGTGACAAAGTATGAAACACCCACCAGACAGGTGGGATTAGATTTTAGCGAGGTTGAGCAGGGGGTGTTGAGCTGAAGCGAAGCTGCTAGGCAGCCAGTCACTCCAGTTACTTGCTTAGGATTTATGGTATAGGCTGTAGCATTATCAAGACTTTCCTGTATTTTCGAGACTTTTGAAATCAAACTGCGAGCAAAGCCTTGGTATAGATGTCTCCAGCAACGAGTTGCGGTGACATATATGGGAAGCTGATCCTTTGAACGGATTTAGTGGCGAGAGAAGTCTTGATATACGAGTGACCAAAAGGCCATTTGATTCATTTTCAAGTCACTGAAATGTTTTGGTTCTGAGTGTGTTAGCTATGGGCTGAAAATCTCAACGCTGAACTCTAAAGCCTACGACACACTAGGTGATTTTATACGCCGATCGCGGCGAATTTGATAGCCAGCGATGCGGGCACACTAGGTGATGTTTTGATCAGATTTGCTTCTTTTTCCTCAGTCCAAAACCACGCGTCGTTGTTGTCAGCCATTTTGAAAGTCACGTGATAAAATCGTCCAATCTGTTTGGTTGACTTTACTGGCGATTCGCAGCGATGAGCGTATAAAATCGCAGGTCACTCGGTATTCGTCGTGAAGAATTAACTGACTCGCTATACTTTACTGAAAGTATCAAAAACTTTGGCTGCTAAATTATGCTTCATCTATACTAAATAATTATTCAACATTAATTTTCAATTATCGTGAACTATAGTATTTTTTGTTTTGATCTGCTACAGGTACAACGGCGGTTGGAACATGAATGGATATCTCAAACGAGTTTAGTCTTTAACAGTTTTGGTTGGCTTTTTGATTGCAATAACAGTGTTTGAAATGGCTATTTTAGTCAGTTTTCGTGTTCGAATAAAACCATTTCATATGGTTGACCGTCTAATTTGTCTATCTAGTATTGCAGTAATTATGTGGCTTACACTAGATCACCATTTTTGGCTTATTATATGAAGGCAAACGTTGATGTCTTAAGCCTGGTTCACATTTGTGACATAAGCATAAGGGTAAGCGTAAGCATAAGCATCAGAAAACGCTAGTGTGCTCTGAGGTGAAATAAGCATAAGCATAAGCATAAGAAAAAGAAACATTTTCCTTTTTCTTAAGCTTGTGCTTATGCTTATGCTTATTTCACAAGTGGGAACCGGTGTGAAATAAATATAAGCTTAAGCATAAGCGCCATCTTGTTTATCCAACAGCGTGACTCGCACTGCACATGCGTAAGTCGCTAGTGTGAACATCATTATCCTTATGCTTACGCTTACGCTTGTGCTTATGTCACAAGTGTGAACCAGGCTTTAGGCCTTCTTTAGGCCCGTCCGATTTTAAGCGCCTTTAATCCTTACGTTCTGAGTGATTACAATTTTTTAGTAAAATTTTGGTGATAATTAGTCTGGAGCACTAATCGTCTCCATATAAGGAGTTACGATGGAAATATCTGCGTGTGACACTGTGGGCTCATACTTATAAAGTGTCACGCACATTAGCCGTTGCAATTGCTGATCGTTTACTCGGTCAAAGAGTTTGATTCTGGTAATATAAGGTTGTCGCTTTATAAGTGTTTTCGAGCCATTTTCCTCTGTTGAAGCCCCCCATTCTGGTATCTGATTAAGGGGTCTTACACAAAACACCACTTTTTCTCCAAAATCAACCTCATTCAAAAGAAACCACCATCATGCGACTCGTTACCACCTATTTATAACAGCTACAGCTGACGGGTTTACCCTAGTTAAATTTATTATTATTATTATTATTATTATTGTTATTATACTCTAAATATTTTGAAGTAGAAATAAATTCTGATTATTTATTATTATTATTACCATGAATGATGACAAACACAATGATGTTAGAGTCCCTCGTTGCCATAGAAACAGAACAAGCTTTTGTAAGATCTCTTTAAAAGTGCTTCTTTTATAAACATAAACGAACAAAAACACTTCCTCAGTAAGGACGGGAAGAATTTTTTACAGGTAAGGTACTGAACCTAAACTTGTAGACTGACTCTGCTTATTTGCAGAGAGAAAAAATGTCACAAAAAGGGTGTTGTTTGCCTATACCTACCATCAATCATTCGCATGTCATGCAAGAACAATTTAGCAGTTGGCTTTATTCTTGTTTATTGCCTAGAGGGTTTGTCTACCTCAAATTTGAATGCCAAAAAGCTGGTAAGAGTAAAAGCATGGAAAGAAAATAGTGATTGCAATTTTACAAATTCCATGCCAGTTTCAAACTTCAAACCTGCATAGGGTCAAGAAAAAATTGCTGTGGTCAGATTTTGCCATCTTTTCCAGCAATACAACTGCAAAAGTGTTTGTTACACATGAAGAAAGGGAAATATCAGACAGGCATGACAATGTATTTCTCCAGCAAAGTCATAGCATAAAAATGGAATGAAAACAACAATCAGCTCCAAAATAGTGTAAGAATGAAATGAAAATCTAATTTTACTTCGCAAATCTGAGCAGTCTGAACGAATCATTTTTTAACTGAATCCTTTATTCAGAGAGTAAACATTACAAACTACCCTACTCTGGAAACAAAGTTTGGAAACAAAGGCAAACAAGAGCTCAATCTGCTCAATTTTTATCACTGACTGAGCAACCTCAAGAAAGCAGCCAAACAGCAAGAATCTGACCCTATTGCATCCTTGGAAATTCCACATATCTTTGAGCGGGAAAGGCTCCCCCAAGTCTCTGACCAGGCCAGATACCAAGGTCTGGCCTTGAGGTTTGCTGTAAAAATTTGTAGGCTTTTGATTTTAGGGCAATGTTTTAAAGCCTTTCAAACTAAAATGTGGAGTTTCGATTTGGCAAAATTCAGAACAGTACTGGTATTTGTTGTATTTCCGATATATACCTATTTCTCCAAGTCGCTAGGGTTAAGTCGAGAATAGACTTTTTCCTCGTTGCCAAAAATTAAACACAATACGGGAAAAAAAAGTAGGTGTACGAGGTTCTGTTGCATCGGATCATAATGCCCAAGGTAACTCCCCGGAGAAGGGGCTTTTGGAAGTTTAACAACTCCCTCCTTGATGATGATGATGAATATGTAAAATTGATACATGACTTGTATCCACATCTGCGAGAAAAGTACAATTACATCCTGGATAAACGGTTATTTTGGAAAATACGCAAAATGGAAATTAGGTCCCAAACTATCGCCTTTGCTAAAGGAAAAGCAAGGGTTTTTAACCAACGCGAAGTTGAAGGGAGCTATTAGATAAATTAGATGATGTAATTTGTAATAACGAATGTTGTGCCGCGTAGCACTAGGAACACAAATAGTGGAATAGAGAATTAACTCTGAAGTGTAAATTAAAGTGCTACTTAAACCCATGAATAACCCACTGGGCGTTAGCCCTAGTAAAGGGAAACAGGGAACCACACGAGGCAAAGAAAAAATCTTTTGACCTCGGTGGGAATCGAACCCACGACCTCCGGATTAGATCTACCGTTACTCTGCCGACTGAGTAGCACTTTAATTTACACTTCAGAGTTAATTCTCTATTCCACTATTTGTGTTCCTAGTGCTACGCGGCACAACATTCATATGTACCCTTACTTTCTCATTGCCGCGATTCACCATCTAATATCGTCCCCGACTTTCTCTGTGCGACCTTGTAGCTCAGTCGGCAGAGTAACGGTAGATCTAATCCGGAGGTCGTGGGTTCGATTCCCACCGAGGTCAAAAGATTTTTTCTTTGCCTCGTGTGGTTCCCTGTTTCCCTTTACTAGGGCTAACGCCCAGTGGGTTATTCATGGGTTTAAGTAGCACTTTAATTTACACTTCAGAGTTAATTCTCTATTCCACTAATTTGTAATAACGGTAACCTAGAAAATCTAACTAGTGAATTGAAACAGTATGATGACCTTAAGCAAGAACTGCACTTGATCTATGAAAGAAAAGCAAAAGCGGCCATGTATAGATCGAAGTGCCGATGGGTTGAATGTGGGGAAAAACCAACTAGATACTTTTTTAACCTGGAGAAAAGAAATTATACCGAAAAATTGATTATGGAACTAGAAGATGAAAACGGAGAAGTTAAGTTTTTGTCGACGAAAAGCAAATCCTAGCAACAATTTAATCCTTTTACAAAGATCTCTATTCTTCCAAAATAGCTGCATCCGAGGTGGAGCTTAGCTAATTTACACATAACATCATTTTTCCTCAACTCCCAGATGATGAACGGGACCAACTTGAAGGCCCTCTAACTTTGAAAGAATGTCAGGACGAAGTCAGTTCATTCTGCAATGGAAAATCTCCGGGAGAGGACGGTTTTACGATCGAATTTTACAACCAATTTTTTGGGTTAGTGGGAATTGATTATTAGCAAGCCTAAATTGTGCCCATGAGAAGGGGTAACTATCAATTTCTCCGCGTCGTGGAATTATCACGCTGATATCAAAACAAGAATCAAAGTTTATTATTGGATCTTAAGAATTGGTGCTCGATAACACCGTTAAACAATTACTATAAGATAACATCTAAAGCCATTGCAAAAAGAATCGAGGCAGTTCTTCCTCGTCTTATTCATACGGACCAAACAGGATTCATAAAAGGACGATAAATTGGTGAGAACATCAGACTTATAAGTGATTTGTTAGAACAACCAAAAACTGACAAAACTTCGGGTATACTACTGTCAATGGACTTTCGGAAAGCGTTTGATACCCTAGAATGGCTATTTATGCATTATATATTAAAGCTCTGCAACTTTGGAGAAAGCATAAGACGCTGGATTAAAGTTTTTTACACAGACATAAAGAGCACAGTCATCAATAATGGCTTCTCCACTGACTGGATAAACCTTCTGCGGGGGTTAGACAAGGATGTCCTCTCTCCCCGTCCTTATTCGTTTTAACTGTTGAATTCATGGCTAACAAACTGAAATTCGCCAAAGCGAAAATGTGAAAAGTATTTCTATTTGTGGCAATGAAGTCAAGATAACAGTTCGCGGATGACACAAACCTCGGGTGTGCAAATTTAAAATCAGTTGAAAACGTATCTCAGTAGTATCTCGGGCCTTAACCTAAACAAAGGGAAAACAAAGGCAATGTGGCACGGAGAAAGTGCTAATAATAGAAATGCACCGCTCCAGCTGAAATGGGTTAATGGGCCGACGAGGTTCCTAGGCGTTTTTTTTATCTTATGATAAAAAAGGAAATGACCATTAAAATTTTGTTATTAAAAGCCAAAAATTACAATCCAGTCTTGACATATGGAGATCCTGGGACTTTGTTTGGCGTAGTATTAATTATAAATAAATTAATTACTTGGAATATCGCCACTTGTTTATTCTGCCTAAAATGTTGATGTCCCTGACGGTTTAGAAGATAAGTAATAAAGGGCCTTTTCCAATTTCTATGGAAAAATAAGAGAGACAGGATAAAAAGAACTTACAGGATTATACCAGGATTATGGCAATGGCGGTCTGCGTATATATATATGCTAGACTTTGGAACAATGGTTAAAGCCTTAAGATTGGCATGGATCCCTAGACTTTTGAAGCCTGGTTTCTCAAACTGGAAAACTGTCCCTGACTGTTTCTTTAGGAAATGTGGAGGTCTGAACTTTCTTCTGACATGTAATTACAATGTTAAATTTCTAGAAAACTTGCCAACATTCTACAGAGATATTTTATCATTTTTTAGTGAATTAAAAGTACTTTATGGCACAAACCTCACTGATGAAACAATCTTATTTAACGATTAAGGCATTCTGATCTGAGGCAAACCATTTGTAAACGGAGAGTGGCTCGCTAAGGGCATTTGTTCGATACGACATCTCTTGGATAGTGATGGTAATTTCCTAGACTTTGCTTGCTTTGGGAAAAAATACTTGTTAACTAACATCAGCTTCTTACAGTATTATCAAGTTGTGAGTGCTGTTCCCAAGCGTCTGTTAATTAAAGCAAGGATAGCCAAAGACTCGAGTGCAACTTCATTGAACCAAATTTGTCCTCCTTTCTTCTAGCGGACAAAGTTAGTATCGATCTCACAAAAATGAAAGTCAGCGACTTTTATTGGCTTCTGATAACCAAAACGTATACCGAAAAACAAACAGGTCAGAAAAGATGGGATAAAACCGTTCAGACTGATGAGAAGAGCTGGACATCGATCTTCAAGTCGGTCAAAGCCAACTGTAAAGAGATGAAATTGAGAGAGTTTCAATTGAAATTTTCACACAGAACGGTGATGACTAGGAAAGAAATCAAATCAGATGGTGAGTGTTTATACTGTGTAGAACTTGACTCCATTGATGGCATATTCATTCATTGCCATTTCACCAAACTCTTCTCTGAGAAGGTTGTCCAGTGGTTTAATGACACAAACGGCTCCAGGTTTGTTCCAAGCATGGAAGCGATACTCTTTGGAAATTTCAATAGCCTTACATCACTAAATAAAAAATTTAACTACACACTTTTATTTATAAGGTATTACATTTATAAGAAAAAGTTGAACGAAGAAGCACTCCTCCTCCAAGATTTTATTAATAGAGTGAATCACAAATATGTTCTGGAGAAATTGACTGTATAGAGAAGACGCCTCATCCTTTCACGTGTAATTCTTTTGTTTATATTATTAATTCATTATTTGCGTGAAATGTATTCTCCTGTTACTGCGGTAGGTATGTTATTATTTTGTTACTAAATAAATATGTTGTTAGATGTTTTAAGAGTTGTGACCGGAGGAAGCTTAGTTTGGCTTAACTCTTGCCTTGTTGCAGTTTGTGACATGCATTGCTTGAGTGATGCTTGAACAGTGTTGGATGGCACTGAGATGTTGGACACTCCTGGTGGTTTTGAACAAGAATCTGACATCTGGTCAGGGAAGAGACATCTTATTGGCGGTTTTGACTTCTGTTCTGCACATGGCCCAGTTTTCCTTTCCTTTTTCCAGCAGGTGATTGTGGAGACACCGGAGTGCTATTCTTATCTTCCCAATCGTCGTGACTGTATTCATAGTCAGGTAAGTCCTCTTCATCAACATAGCAAACTTTCTTTTCGTCATTACAGTACTCGAGGAACTCCTTGCCAAAAAGGTTATCCATTAGCATATTTACTATTTGGATCCAAGCCTTCTCCTCATTGGACCATGCAGGTCTGGATTTGTTGGAAGGCCAGCCACAACCACGAAAGTAGAAGTTCTTCCCTAATTTGGTGTCATATTAATACAATATGTAATTACTCAAGATTTAGCCTTATTCATGAATACAGATTTAAAGTAGAAAACTAATATTGCTTTTTTTATTTGTCACAATACTGTCAGAGAAACATTGATTAAACACTGAAACACTCAACCTCCACTGAGAGTTTCCAAAAAGTTTACACTGTACACTTTACCTTTCTTGCAGTTTTTTTCTTACCAGATATTGAACTTATTTATTCCTTGCTTTTAGGCACAGGTGTATTAAAGGTTTGAAAAGTAACTTTACCTGGAGAACCACAGCTGCTTCTGGCTTGTTGGAAACATAGTCGTAGACACAGCAATTTTGTGGTGTAATGATGGAGGAACATTTGCTCGACTAGAAAAAAGACACCAAAAATTCATCAGCGTAAAGTAAACAAAATGTGAAACTCTGAAGTTCAAAATTCAACTAACAACTGTATTGTACACTGCCGTCTGTCATCTTGTTAGACCTCTCAGGAAACAAGTAAATGTACCTCAGTTGATTCAAAAGGTCACACCCATTTAAAGAATTGTGATTGTTGGAATTTAACCCATTTTATTTTTCTTTTTACATGTGAGTGTTTGATACCTTTCATTGTAGTTATATTGACATTAGTGAAAAAGCAATCAGTAGATGAATTTTGAACTTAAGAATTTACTTTAGCGATTTGTAATAAATAAATGTAATTTGTGCTGACATGAATTTATATACCTGTGGAGATATCTACACATATCTTAGCAATGCCAAATGTTAAAATTTATGTTCTGCTTTTTACAGCTGTACTTGTAATCCACTTACTTGATGAATCAGATGCCGATGAATCATGATTTGTGCACTGGGCATACAGCTGCCTGTGGACCTTGTGTGCCGCTTCAAATCCTTGGTTTGAGTAACGAGCCATGGACTTGAAGCGATGCATCAGCATTGGGCTGTGTTCAATTGTTAAATGACCGTAGTCTCCTGTACCAAGCCCAAGTCCAAATAGTTCCCAACAGATAAATCCCCACTCTTTACACTGTTTTTGATATTATTTAAGAAAGAAATGTCAGTAGAGGAAACAATTACGCCATGGTCAAGTTGTGCTCATAAGTAAAGACACATACCTGAATGTCGTATTTATCAATTTCGTAATCTTCATCGTCCTCAAACACTCTGTCGCGCATAACTGTTGCTATTTGTTTCCACTGGGAGGATACCTTTACAAATTAAAATTGAAAGATAATAATAATTTAGATTATGTATCTTATTGTCTCAAAATACACGTGGGTATATAAGGCACCTACTTAACTTAACTTTTGCTACCTGTTTCTCAATTAACACATTAACAGTGCAGTTTATATAATTTTGAATGGCCATTTTGAAGGCCTGCCCCTAGCTGTCCTTCATCAATGGAGTTAACAGAAATGCAAGCCCAATAAATATCCTACTTAAGATTGCATGACACTTTTGAAGATACCTATAACTGCGGATATAATTATATATATAACATTATGTATAGATCTATAGTTACACATGCTGAAATTTTTATATTTTCCAGTTCTTAACAGAATTAGTAACATTATACTATAAACATCTTTAAATCTCATACAAGCTTTGCAGCATATTCTCGCATTACAATTAGATTGTCGGCTTGTTCAGCAAGAGTATAATTGTGTTCTATGTCTGTTGACCATTGCTCCCAGAATTGTTTCTTTTCATGTAGATATAGCTCCAAGTCTAGCACAGATAATAATGAAACAAAGGAAAAATGATGGATAAATGAAATGAATATATATTCAACTATCAAATAGCCCAAAAAGTTGTAGGCGCTAGCTCACCTGTACTAGCAAGAGGGTCATTTTCTATGCCAGACACTCCAGTGTCCCTCAGAAATTCTCCTTGCTCAATAAGATCCCTGTAATACTAAAAAGAACAATAGGTTTAATTTTACCTGACTGTATAAGAAACAGCAATTGCTGCCTAACTATTTCTGAAAGGTGATTCATAGCTTAAGTCATAGCAGTTCATTATTCTGAAAGTAATGAAAGGAAATACATTATATACTGTTTCATCCCTGATTATGTCCTAAATTCATTACTATCTTGCTGCCATGATTGTGTTACAGTGCATATTATATATAATACATATAGTTACACATATAGGAGTTTCAAGCACTCGATCCAGATATATTAGTCAGCTAAAGTTAATTTCATCATATAAAACAAACCTTTATTCTTTCTTCAGCGTTAGATATTTTCCCAAGAATTGAATCCTCTGCAGCTTTTTTGTCTGGAAGCAAATTCAAGACCTTTTGAACTGGCAAGGAACACTCCACTATGTCTTCCCAGTTGTTTAAGAAAGCCTGTTCAGTGTTGCCTGCAAATTAACAGTAGACTAATTCTACTGGCTGTGAGTTAAGTTTGTACACTGTAAACAAAGTCCAAATTAACTGCCATGCGAGCTACGTATTAGGTTTTGCAAGCTACAATGTGTTATTGTAACACTGTGCCTGAAGATGATCTGATTTGGATATGGTGTGTTTCTTGACATCATTATCTTGGCCTTCTTTCAATTTAACAACTATTCGGTCTTTAACCATTGTTTCCGGACTATATTCAACAAGCACGAGGTTACATTCTTTCAGTGATCCACACCTGTGGGCAGTGAGGCTTAGGGACATTAGAAGCTGTTCTGTGTTTCTAAGTTCACAGTGGAGTGCACAGAGATTTACATCAGCCACCTCAACATCCATGAAGATAAGAAGGTCAAACCTTATACCAGTCCATCTACAGTAGATTAAGAAAGATCACACTAAGCTGTGTTTATTGGAAACTTGAAGCAGTAATTAACAGGCAAGTTACTTAGATTGTCAAACAATACGATATTTATGCACATAAGAAAAATCAAACATATTAAATAAATCAAATGTATTATAAATCATGAATTGTACAGTATATATAAATAAGGCGTGAACATACTTTCCAATGTTTCCCTTTTCCTTCAAGAAACATTCGGCACAGGTTTCATTTGCTGCAACTCCTTTACAGTTGCAACCCTGTCAAAAACATGAAATAACTTACAGTAAAAATTATTGTGCATTCTGAGCCTGTCTGTCATGTTTGTGAAAGTATTGTAAATGTAGCATTTTAAAAAAGTCATTTCCATGTCAACTTTTTAACTTACTCGGATAGCAGTGCAAAAACGGCAAGCCTCTACGCCTTTCCCTTGTCCTCCTAATTTGCCCTCCTCGCCACTTTTCTTTCGTGTACACAGTGAAAGAGCTTTGTAGTCAGCAGTAACTATTAGGAGAAATAAGAATTCATATCATTAAATATTGTTTTTGTAGGGAGAATATTGTGTTTTTAAATACTCCTGTATATACGAGACTATTGCGTAAGGGTCATCCACTGTTTGTGAGCATTTTAGATTGTGTGCCTTTTTTATGAACAGTGAAATTTCTTTTTACATTATTTTGTAGTAATTAAAATAGCTCTTTTATTGGACAATGCATTGATCTGTGGTTGGCAAATACATATAAAGAAGGTAAAGAAGTGTTTCATACTGTGGAAATTGAGGTAGTGAAAAATACATGTTGTATTACAAATTTGGTCCATGTTTCAAGTGCTTGATTCCAACTATATTTCAACTTTTCAATTTCCCTTTTCACTTTGAATACTTGAAATTGATTCTTCCACAAGTAACTGTTGAGAGGGAGCTTGGTAACCAGAAAGAAGTGAGAGAACAAAAAAATACACATGATAACACACCTGTAAATTTAATGTTGTAGTCCTTGCCATCACCTTTTAGGCCATGTTTGTGAACATGCCTTTTCTGCTGGGTTAAATCTGCCGGAGTAATTCTAAATTTCGCCTGTAGGAGGGATGTCAGAGCAAGAACAATGCATTTTCACCTCGCATTGGGATCAGCGCTCTTATGCAGTACTGTACCATTTTCCCATGATTACAATAAAAGGTTTCATTACGTGACAACCAGTACATCTACATATACATCCTACATGTGTAGATAATGATGTTCACGTGCTTTGAATATTATGGTAATGGTGAAAGACTGGCAAATGTTTCTTTGTGAGAAGATTTTTATACCAACCTTGTTTCCTTGCAGTTAGCTATCGCAAGAGGGAAGACTGCCTTGGAACTTTGACTGGAAGAAAACGGAGTGTTGACGGGCACAAGACCAACCATTACTTGATCTTTGCCTGAAACAGGATGGAGAATCGGGTAAGAATGGCATACTTTCTTTGTAGAGAATATCAAATAATAAACAGTGCAGAACTCTACTAAACTAAATGTTTGAGAATGATCTAGATTGCTAACCACAAAATGGTCTACCATCAAGCTTTATGTTGATTTCCACATCCTTCTCATCTAAGCCATGCAATCTTTGCTCCCGTATCAGCCACACCAGAACATTTTGTAATGCAACCTGTCTTCCCTTTAAAGGCTTTGGAGTTTCATGAAGGCCCAGGGTCTTCTTTACAATTGTAAATATCATCTTTCGGACTGCCTTGATTTGATTCTTATTCAAAAGAATGTGTGCATCACCATTTGTCTGCAAAACAACAAAGCAATTTACTCGGGACATTTTCTTACTTCTTGGAAAGTATTTACTTCTTATGAATTAATTCTGCAAAAGTTTTCTTGCTCAGTTAAAACTTGCTCTTTCCCTAATTTGGTAAATTGGCTACAATACCTAATCTGCCCCCATCCCCTCCCCTTGAAAATATTACATGCTGCTAAATGTACATGTATCCCTCTGGTGGTACCACATGGTGACACTTACTTTTGATAGCCAAGTTAGGAGATGAAGAGCAGCTCAGATATTCCCTTATGCCCATGTCAGCAATTTAATATGACTCACCCTTGTTCTCCCTAACTTTGTTAGATTTATCATCGTCTGCCACCCTTCGTCTGGAATCTTTGCTTCAAGCTTGAAATAGAGAAGAACCCAGTCTGGGACTCGGAACTGATGTAAATATTCTTGCAGCACATCTGGCACAAGGCCTTCAAGACCTCTCTTCAACCCTTTCTTCTCTGTTACTGAGCTGACGATTTCAGAAATGTTGTTTCTAGCTTCACTCGGCTGTTTACATAAATGGCCAAGAACGGAAGCCTCAGACGTCTTACTGTTTCTGTTTATTGATATTCAATTAAGAGTTACAAAAGAAATAAATGTCTTTCGCAGACATCTTCCAGGGTGCGAAGAATTTCTCCTGCGCTTTTTTTGCTGAGCCTACGTGTATTTGACTTCGCTGATTTGTCGTCTGCCTGGATACCAACAAGGTTCTGCAGTTCCATGATTTTCTCCTTGCCTTCATTTAGCTCCTTCGACAAACTTGAGGTCGTGTAAACAGAACTTGAAATCGCTCCATTACGTGGGAGGCCAGTGATCGCGCGATGGCTGTTTGTGACTTGTGCGATTCTTTGAAAAGAATCGCTCGTCAAGTAGCTCTCGTTGTTTAATTCGCGTTGGCGTAATAATCCTCCACAAAGCCCAAGACCACCAAAACCATTACCCTCCCGCGCTCCCGCGCGATTGCACGCTAGACACGCGAGTTTCCAAGATGGCGCTTTTTAGCGAATGCGTCGAGAGCGACTAAATTAAAGCAATAGACCTTTTTTGCTTGTCGATTTTGTTTTCCCAATGTAGACCATGTGATCTTCCCAAGGGAATTTGCCTTTTGTCTTTTCATAAATTATGCTTACATAAGTACGTGGATAAGGCGACATTTCAAAGAAACAGTTCTCTAGGGTAACATCACGTGGTCTACAATGGGAAAACAAAATGTACAAGCTAAAAAGGTATATTCTATACACCAGCGGACTGATGCAAAAAAAGCTTGGTTTCTAAGTCAAACTGAATAATGTCAATAATGGCTAGCGAGTATTGAGAACGAGCAGAAACTCTAACTTTATTTCTGGCCTTCGATCAGTCTCAGTGGAGTTCTTTGCTCGATGAAGCCTAACATCGACTGGCTGCGAATTGTGCACTTTTTCGTTGTAATTTTGTCTGGACTTATCCTTCAAAGAACCGCTTATAAGCGGCTATTTTGGAAAGGTCATCCCCTAGCTATATTGCTCGGACGTGCGGAAGATTGTCAGAACGAGGACATGCATTGCAAAATTTGTATTAAAGGTGAGTAATTTTACTAAAATCTGACTAAAATGGTGACTTTATAGGAGTCAGTAACCGAAGTTTTTCAATTGAAAATTGTCTAAAGTTTTTTAACGTTTTCAGTCTGAAAGACATAAAAGAACACTCCATTAACGGTTTAGTTTTTATATGCGACGTGCGGAAAATAAGCAGCATTGCCACCGGCAAATTCACACATTCTTTAGTAACTCCGGCGGCCATTTTAAAGGCCGCGTGACGCATGAGTAAATTATCTCCTGATAAACGTGACGCGGACTTCTGGTAATGGTTGCATTTTCGGTATTTGATTCCGATCAAGTCCGGGACAAGAGCATTTCCATTGTTATCCCGGAGTTCGGAGAAAGGAATCCTTCGGATCTAGTTCGGAACGAGGCTAAAGAAAGCATTTTGGAAATGCTGAGCTAAAATGCTGAGCTAAAACTTTCTTCATTGAAGACGTACCAGCTTTTAGCTGAATCAAGACGTGCATTGTACACTTGAAACAGCATTGCTACTGCGACCGCACTGAGCGGAAGGCTCGATCGAAATGGCGCCGAAATTTTAAAATTGGCGCGCTTGTCACTTATTACATGTAACTGATAGTTAATTGATTACTGAAATTACTTATATTTACAATGAGCACCCTAGCCGCTCAAAAAAATAAAATGATCCGGGAGTGAGCGATCGCTACCAGAAAAATATTTATTTAACTAAATGTACTTGTTTGCAGATTGTTTAACTTTTCTGTGTACAAGTACAGACAGTTAAGAGCATTTAAACATGTTGGAATGATTGTGTTACGTGTTACAGTGCTTGTATATCTGAAGTACAATTGCTTTGTACTGGGACGTTGACAGCTCATTGTGGAAGCACGTGGTCGAAGGATTTTCAAGTGACTCGAGCCGGCCGGGCTGCTGTGATTATCTGTTATATTTCACGTTAGATTGTTCTTTATTGCCGTGACTGCTTTTACGGTATTCTTCCTCTGTACTTTACCAACTGTCCACCCTGGGTATTTTTATTTATTATAAGAGTTGCAAAGATTCTCGGTTGTTGCATACTTACACTCGTAAACGCCGACTGCATTGTTCCCCTGACGATTCAAATGATTTCTTACTGGTGGACCATTTGGTTTTTACGAGAATTTTTTTTGGGGACGTGTGTATACACGATAATTTTTTCTTCGTGTAGCTTGTTTTTTTTCGACTCATTGGAACGTGCGTGAGGAGAAACAGGGAACATATTGCTAAGTCAGCTTCAAGGACTAAAGAATAATACCAAATCATATAGGTGGTTTGCACGTTACGTCATCGCCGCCATGCTGGTGGACGTAAACGATACATCTCTCATTAGCTCGTTTTGTTCGTCCACCAGCATTTGTTCGTTTCACCATTGTTATCTGTGTCTCTAGAGATTGGCTGCAAACCAACTATAGATGAATTTAGATTTTATTGGCATAATTATTTTCTTTTTCTTAGACTGAGGAGAAATAAATAAGTTAGAAGAATAGAAACACTAACCGGCTTAGCAGTCCTTTCCTTTCAAGCGTGAGAAATTAACCAGCGCATGAAGCGAATAAAAGCTAGGGATATTGGGTAGAAAAAGAAAACAAAAACGGTTTGAAGCTTCCTTTCGCTTCTCGCGCACATTTGTTCCTCACTCTGAAGCCGAACGAAAAACCCAGCTTGCGGGCTAGAAAACCACTGAAACAATTCGTTTCACACCAGGCCTGTACAGCCGTAATGACAATCATCGCTCTCACCATGGCAAGTTTTGATGAGGCGTTGATGTTCTCGAGCGACAGCTTTTCGTACCCAAGGCGATCTGATCATCCGATCGGTTCCTTTTATCTTCATACCGATCTGATAACGAAAATTAGAGTCATTAAATAAATCTAATTATCTCCAGGACAACTGGCTGCGGCTCCTCTTGCTCTCGACGACAAAGGAGGAAGAGAGAGAGAGAACCTGGGCTCGAGGTTGGTACAATACAATACAATACATTACAATATTCTTTATTTAATAAAGGTGACGTAATTAACCCAATGAGTTATCTAACTTACGGCCTTCAAAGAACATCATCAGATGAGAGATAGACCATCACACCGGGAACTACGTCCCCTACTCTTTTCGAACAGTGTGTGGGTTCTTTTACGTCCCACAGAATCAATTATGAAGAGCTGTGAGACGGGGCCTACGGTTTATCGTCCTTATCCGAGAAGACTAGAAAGTCTAACCATTTGCAGATGTAATTACAAAGGCAGCACTATCTCCTCAATTATTTAAAGACCCTGAGTGTTGGTCCGACCGAGGTTTGAACCACCGACCTCCCGCACGCTAGTCCGGTGCTCTACCACTGAGCTAACCGGTCGGCGGTGGTAGCTCTTTTAGCGGCTGCAATTTCTGTACGGAACGAGGCAGCTTCATTCTAAATTATTTATTTTTCCTTTGGGATAAAATCTTTTGGCGCTACCCGAAGCTTATAAAAAAAGGTCAACGCGTTTGATTATATCGACCATATTATAGGCCGCAACTCGGTCGCCATCTTTCCGGTTAGCACTCGTTCACAACGTTCAAAAGAACCTTCCTCCTTTCATGTTAACTTACATACAGTAAAAATTAATTTCAACTTAAAGTAGTAAAAGAAGAAAAATAACTGTGTAGAGTGGGCCTCGAACCCTGGTCGTTTTGCTTATCTTCTCTCTACCCATGTCCACAACGTGAACCCGGGGAAGATACCAGAGGAGGTAATTTTTAACATATTTTATGTTCAGTTGTCCATCACAATAATGAACGCTAACCGTTTTCAAATCAGCGCTTAGGTCTAATCACGGTTTGGAACAGTGCAAAACCCTAGAACGCTTCTCCTTATCTTACTGGATCTTTATTTTCTCAGTTTTCTGCCTAAGAAATAGGGTTCTGTTGTCGTATGACGTGACTACTCTAGTGATATGGGATACTATATTGTGTACAGGTCATATGGTGTCCACCGTCCTTTTGAGCATTGTGAACTAGTCCTAACCCATCTTTCCAAGTGCTCTGTCTGGTTACTTTGAAGCCTGGCCTTGGGTCAAATTATCTCCCCACAGGGCCGGGGAGAAAACCGGAAACTGCGGCAAATTCCCGCTAGCTTAGGGAGAGGAAAAGCCAGCCTTAAAGGAAAATAAAGCGACTGCTCAGTCTTCTGCCTATCTTCTGAGCCTATTAACTCTTTTTGAATGGGCGCCACCAAACAAGAGCAAACCGAAAACCGTGAAATAAAGTTATAATTTCGCGCAACCGCACGATAATTTCTTGACCGTAAACAGCCAAAAGAGATAAGCATGTTCCCGCAAACCGACACTCAAAATAGGCTTAAACCGCCAGACCGCCAGAGTATAATAGCCCCTAGTAGAGTTTTAAGCTGAGAAGGATTCAGACAAAATGTGTTTCAGCTTATGTAAATTTGACCGATTTGAAGCATTACAGTCTGTAGCATATAAGTTTAGTTTGGTGTGCGTTTTCGTGTACATGTTTTTTTTAATAAAGAATGTCTTATAGAGAATTTAATTGTAGTACTTTTAATAAATGCAAAAATTAGAAAAAAAAAACGTTTTTACTGCGTTTGTTGCACATTTTGTCGTCTTCGCTTGAGCTCTCTCGACGAGGTCGTCTAGAGGCAAAATCGCTGAGGTTTTTCTTTCTTTCTTTCTTCGAGCTCATGGGGAAAGAGATAGCTAAACCAAAAATCGAAAAGGAAATATTTGCACGCAAATAGTGTTTTTGTGTGGAATACCTGTGGTATCCCACACTATTGCTATCGACTCTGTAAAAGCTAGGTAACATGCAACATTCCGACCATCACCTGATGCTGTTCGAATGAGAACGACGACATTTGACCGATACCGAGTATTACCCGAAACTGCTCGACTGAGAACGAAATTTGATCGCTTCAAAAGTTGTCAGACAACTGACGACGTTTGATAAACAGCAGATCTGGAGAGAGATAAGCCACCTTTTTCACGATACTTTTCGCTTCTTCTCATGAAAGCTTTTACAAAATATAAACACATTTATTTTCATTCTCGAAAGTCAAATACAATTCTTGTCGTGTGCTTCAATAGCGGCCTTGATTTATCGAACGGAATTCTCACAGAAAGCCGTAGAAAATATTTTATCGGGGGCAGATTTATGTCACGTGCTAGACAACCAGAGTTATCATATTTCAGTCGATCATGTTTGTTATCACAACATCGGCCGATGTGATCATGATGGCTCTTCGATCGGTAAGGGTAAAAGGTGGAATGAGTTTGGCATGGCATGTGGTATGACTTGCGGAATCGCATAATTATGCGGAATGTGATGTAGCAAAATGGCGCGAAAAATTTAATTCAACTGAAGGAGTTAATTATTCAAGCGATCTCGGTCACAACAATTAACTACTCTCCACCGGGCTTGCTTTCGTATAAATATTACACTTATGAACTCTTGAAGTGATTAAATTTGCCTTAAGTTTTGCTTTCATAGGATTAGCCTGTTCGCGAATGATATTTGCTGCATATTTGTGAAGTTATGCACGAATGACGAAAGAATCGAGCGAGCTTTTGCCATCTTGTCAATTTCATAGTGTAGGCCAAACTCTTTTCGCAGTTTTGAAATGGATTAAATTAATTTCTATTTTTCCGGAGTCCATTGTAAGCGATTTAGGAACGGAGTCTCGCAGAGGCTTGTTATGGTTTTCAGAGTTTTACAAGAGTCTCAAATCGGTCGAGCTGCTTTTGTTGTTATGATATCAATAACTGAACTCTCGAAGACCGAGGGACAAACGAGGAAAATTTTATAATCAGTTGCGAACTGACTAATCTTATAAACACAAACTCAAGACAAATCACTTCAAGCGGGTTTTTTTGTAATATTTATATCAAGTCTATCAAAGCACAAATCCCGTGTAGAGCAGTGCTCTACACTGAAAAATTTCTCGGTCAAATCCAATTTGTTTTCAACATTTTGTTGTCACCGAGATCAGCAACTAGCTTGCGATAATTCACTGTGTCAGGCTAGCAGACGCGATTTTTATGGCCGTTTTTATGCTACAGACGTTAAAGTCGTCCAGACGCATTTAACGTCTGAGACGTTAAAGCTGTCTGGTATAAAAACGGGACGCATAAAAGTAGACGATCTAACAGAAGAAAACAAGATTTTTCTAAATATAGACTGGGTTCTATTCTCGGACTGGACGATAGGCACGAGTAAACTCGGCGCCAAATAAACTTCAAAAGCGTGAATATAAGAACAAATAAACATGGCGGAACTGCAGACTCTGAAATATAATTGTCGACGTAGTCACGAAAGACAAGAAATGGAGATGCAAATGTTTTTGAAAAAGAAAATCATTCGAGGAAGGGTTTTTAAGGCGATGGACGAGGAAAGAGATATGGCCGAAGGTCCGTGGGTCATTCGTACATTCAATTTTCAATTGAAAATCGATGTCAATTTTTGATTTTCCTTTCTTTTTTTCTCGCGAAATCAAGAAACGCGTATTTTTAAACATTTAACCGTTTTCACGTTTATAAGGAACCAAAATAACACTTAGACTTTTATTTTTGTGCAGTTACCATTGAATAGAAAATCAAACAAGCTATGGCATTTATTTATCAGCAGGAAAACCATTGTCGTAATCTCGTTTCAGCTGCGGTTACATGAATTTACGAGAAAGTCCAAAATTGAAAATTGCGATCAATTTTCAATTTTTGCTTTTGTGCGAAGAATTGATCAATCGTGTGCAGTCAGAGTGACAAAAGCGCCCAAGAGGGGGTGGGGGAGGGAATGCTTTGCCGCCATCTTGAATGCTGGAACTAGCTTTTATAGGAACGGAAGTTCGAAATTTAAACAGCTTGAGCAGTCTCCACCACTATCCCCGGCTAAATGTGGACGACGTAGGCGTCGAGTACTATGTACTTATTGACTGAGTCAGGTCGGTACGGAAAGAAAAATATTTGGCTCGAGGTCATGGCTTACGGACCAATGTTTTATCATATGGCCTCCTTAGACTCTTTGTGAAAGGCGTAGAAGACGAAGCAACAAATTTGCACAGAAAATTGATGTTATGTGTTTTTTTTGTATTTGCTTTCTGGTTGTTAAATGGTTAAACGCGACGAAATGCTCTAAAATCGTATCCCTCGGGACCGTACGTGTTCCTAACAGGGCCGTACTGCATTTTTCGGCCCTGGCGTGCGTTTCTCAATACCCCAGAAAACATTTTAGGCCCGAGAAGTATTTTTCAAGTTCTTTTTCAGTCGATTGGTACTAGCGACTTGGGCCGCCTATAAATAGGGTGCTTTCTTAAAAGATTATTAAAAACATTAGAAATTGAATTTTTGTCAAGGACGCTAATGGAGTTTTCGGGAGTTTTGAGAAACGCGCGCCTACTTGCAATAAAATGCACGGCTTTCAGACGGGAATTTTCTCAATAGTTTGGAATGAAAAGCGTGGGGCCTTACTGGTCTCATGATAAGTAAAGATCCTGCTGTAAGTCAGCGGAAAACACATTCTAAAGTATGTGTGTTGCTAAGAGAAGCAAGGTATTTTATGGAAATGTAAATGCAAATCTGACAAACTGATGCAATAGCCATAGGATACATCATAAATTATTAAATAAATTTTCACGTATTATTACCTGCTCGAGGAAAAGAAAACCGACGGAGAATCTTAGACTTCGCATCGCAGCGTCTTACTTATCGGCTTCAAGACTTTCTCAAGTGTTTCCTTCTCCCTCATCAAAAAGGGAGCAAATTGAGAAGTTGGATGCATGTAAGATATGCACAAATGATGAAGACTAACGAGCAAATATATCAGAATTTTATTTATTTATTTATTTATTTATTTATTTATTTACAACCAAAACTAACAGTTCAAGCGCACCAACCCAAGCAACAACTTGCGTTCTTCATTTGATAGGCAATTTTGCACGTGTATCCCGGCATACTAAAAACAAAACCTTTTAACTGGCCTCAAACGAAGGCCTCTCCTATCAGGATACGCTTCGTTTAGCAATAAACTGACTTCAGAGTGTGTTTTCGGCTGAGTCACAACAATGATCTTTAAGCACTCGATGCTTTAATACGTCGTCCATATTTAGCCGGAGATAGTGGTGAAGACTGCTCAAGCTGTTTAAATTTCCCACTTCCCTTCCTAAAGCCAGTTCTCTTAGGGTCTTTCCAGCATTCAAGATGGCGGCAAAGCATTCCCTCCCCCACCCGCTCTTGGGTACATTTGTCACTCTGACTGCACACGATTGATCAATTCTTCGCACAAAAGCAAAAATTGAAAATTGATCGCAATTTTCAATTTTGGACTTTCCTCTAAATTCATGTAATCGTAGACGAAACGAGATTACGACAATGGTTTTCCTGCTGATAAATAAATGCCATAGCTTGTTTGATTTTCTATTCAATGGTAACTGCACAAAAATAAAAGTCTGAGTGTTATTTTTGTTCCTTATAAACGTGAAAACGGTTAAATGTTTAAAAATACGCGTTCCTTGATTTCGCGAGAAAAAAAGAAAGGAAAATCAAAAATTGACATCGATTTTCAATTTTTAATTTGAATTGAAAATTGAATGGACGAATGACCCACGGACCCCGAAGCATTTGGCTTGTCTGCTGTGGCGACCAAGAGAGCAAGAACAAGAGAGCAAAGAACGAAGTGCTGATTAACAAAGGAATTCAGGGCTAAATACGTCCCAGTTAGGTCGTCCCGTTTTTATACTAGACGCATTTAACGTCTGAGACGTTAAAGTCGTCTGATAAGTGCGTCTAAACGACGCACTTAAATCAAGACGTTAAAGTCGTCAGACGTTAAATGCGTCTGTCTTATTTACCGTTTTTATACTAGACGTTAAAGTCGTCTCGAGACGACTTTAACGTCTCAGATGACTTTAACGTCTCTAGCATAAAAACGGCCATTAATATTGCGCGAGCTCCAATACGCAAGGTCGAGATTATTAACCGTAAAATTATTATCTAGAGAAGGGGCTATTTTTTTATCTTGGTAACAACAATTTGCTGAAAACAAATTGGATTTGACCGAGAAATTTTATAACATCTGGTACCTAGGGTACTCGATCTTCGATGAGGCGACTCTTGAACGCAAGCACTGAGTTCAGCAATTCATATCATAACAACACGCGACCGATGTTGTTAAACTCTGAAAACCGTAACTTGAATAAGCCTCTACGAGGCTCCGTTCCTAAATCTCTTGCAATCGACCCCGGAAAAATAAATTTTTATTTAATCCATTTCAAAACTGTCCAAGAGTTTGACCTTCACTGTGAAATTGACAAGATGGCAAAAGCTCGCTTGTCTCGCAGCCGCGAAGGATTCGCACAAATACACTGCAAATATCATTGACTATCATTCCCGAACAGACTAATCCTATGAAAGCAAAACTCAAGGTAAAATTTAATCACCTCAAGAGTTCATGAGAAAGCAAGCCCGGTGAAGAGTAGTTGTGACCAAGATCGACAGCTAGCTTGCGATTATTCTCTGTGTTAGGCTGTAGAATAATTAACTCTTTGAGCTGAATTAATTTCTTCGCGTCATTTTGCATATGTTACATTCCATATAATTATGCGATTCCGCAAGTCATGCCTCATGCCATTCCGCAAACTCATTCCGCCTTTTACCCTCACCGCTCTTCGATGGCTCTTCGTTGTTTCGAGATTTCGTCGGCCAGCGTGTAAGAAAGCTTTGTTTGACCTTTTTACGACAATGTTAACAGTAACTAACAGCGCTTATTCTGAGACAAACAAGAAAGACGTTTTTGAGCTCATTTCACATTGCCATGCAGTCAAAACCCAAACAGCAATTTGATTATAGGAATGTCTTTCTAAGCTTTGTGATAAAATTCTAAAGTATCTGGTAACAAAAACAAACAGCAACGCAAAGTGAGCGAAATTCGAAACAAGTCTTTCTCGAGATGAAAATGGAAACTGGTTGTGGTAACTCTTCGCAATTACTGTGTCTTAATACTATCAATGAACTGGCCCTAGTTGAAAAGGCATAGGGTAAAAGCTATGATGTACACTACATCCGAGCAGCCTGCGTTTCCCGGTAAAGTGATTTAACTGGTGTTTAAAAGGCGTTGATTACAGCTAGCTAAGGCCTGTTCCAAAGGTCGCGTTATTGCCGTGCCGAACTATTAAAATTCGAGAATTAAATTTGACTTCAGCATGGCAGTGGCACAACGTTTAAAATCTTCTGGTTCGGCGGTTGAATTTGTTGCCACTGAATTAAAATTCGACGTTTCAACCAGTGCCGTCCTATAGTCGTGCCACTCTGGATCAAATTCATTTGAGTTCGACATTGCAGTAGCAAGATGTTTGGAATAGGCCTAAGCTGACTTTAATAGACTTTTCAGGTCTTTTCACCCTGATTTGTTCATACCTATCATCTATCGGCTCGATCAGTTGTTAGCTTTATGTATATAGTGCTATGGTATCCCACACATGTTGCCGTTAGGCTACTTATTTTTATGTTTTGTCATTAGAAGTCTTGTTTTTGTTGTGTTAATCGGTATAGAAAATGATGAATTGTTATTTAAATGACAACAGCCTATAGGTGAGAGGGGGGTCATTGCAATGCAAAGTGATAGCCCCGGGGCTTTTTGGTTCATGTGACTTCTATAGCGTCACTCATTCACCTCTGCAATTCATCCTGACTGCACGAGTTTTTATGAGGTAAGATTATATTTTTTATTCTTTTTACCTCCCTTTTCTTATTATTTTCAATCACTTGCCCTATACTGCATTATTTCCTGACCATTGCCCCTATTATTGTTGTGGTTAATTGAGCTTTCTCGTGATTTACGCAATTAGTACTAGGGGTATCGAAGAGCAACTGTGTTTTATTTTGCGCGCACGAGCAGTTATCAAATTTGTTTTGCGAGCAACGAGGACTTTAGAAAACTTCAACTGGCGAGCAGCGAGCAATTCGTAAATTCTCCTTGGGGATCCGCTGGCAGTAATCCCTCATTTTCTTTAATTTTACATGTTGTTATTGGAGTGTGCCAAGTACTCTGACTTGTACCTCCACAATGCGCAACACTCCTAAACTCTTATCCACAATCATAGCTAATTATGCCACGTTTGATGCCAAATTACGTCATGTTTTCACATCTGGTAGCTTTAGGCTGTTCACTATGCTACTGTCTTTCACTTTATAATCTTACAGTCTTCTTTGGTCGTACAAGGTTAGGATTTAGCCTGACTTTTAGCTACTGTACATTTCACAGTTCAGTGATAGAGAAATTAGTTTTCCGAGGTTAAATAACTAACTAGTTTCCTGTGGCTTAATAACCATTGACTGAAAAGATTCACAGCATTGTAGCTTATTTTAGGAGTTTCAAGGAGCTAACGCGGTCAAAATAAACCTGCACTGAGATCCTTTTCAACCATTCAGACCTGACCGGCAGTACTGACAGTCCAATAGCTCTATTCTATTTCAAAGTCCTCTTTGGGTTTTACTCCCTGCATTCGCAGGTACCAGCTTCGGGAACAATTCGTACGTGTGTCAATTTCAATAACCTTCAATGCAAGCAAACTACACTGCGCGAATGCCGTTCTCTGATTGGCTATGTCACTCGCTGTCTATTTAATAATTAGCTCATCAGCTATCATATCACGCATAGCTTAATCGAGAGCGAAGAATCTAATTGCTTTAGTATATATCTACTAGCCGTTCAGAGCTAAACACTTAGAAAACTCGAAGAAGCGGCTGCCATTTTGGTGACAACCGCTACTCACTATCTATCACAGAATCGATAGCGAGTAGATTTATAGATTTATATAGATTTATACTAATCTGTGATAGATAGTAAGTAGCGGTTGTCAAAAAAAATGGCGGCCGCTTCCTAGCGTTTTCTAATTGTTTGCTAGAAGGATTTAGATAATTTACTTGTTTTGTTTTGAACGACTATTAGATGTATACCAAAACAATTAGATTATTTGCTCCCGATTTCTATGCGTCATAGCTGATTCGGGCTGCACCCAACAAGCTAAAATTATGACGGCCCCCTCATCCACGTTATTCCGATGTCCCAGCCTTTCATGCGCACACACTAGCCGTGTGATCTAATTGCTCTCTGTAAGTCTTCTGTTTAAACGTTTTAGCTTTTTGAATTGTACTGTTTGTGGCATTTGACTAAACATATGTCCAGTTTCAATATTTTATCTTTTCAAATGCGTCTTTCAGGTGCATGTATGGTTTCAATCTTCATATAGGATGTGCTGTGTCGTAAGAATAACATGCATATTAACTTATTTAGTTTGTAGTGTCATATGCTTTCAACTGAACTTCACTGCCATATTCAAAGGATTTCAGTACCACGTAAAAACGCATTTATTTCTGCACCAAAAACCTACAAATAACGATTTACAAATTTTTGCTCAATTTTGAGCAATCGCCAAAGCAAATTTCAACGATAATTCGAGCACGCGAGCAGTTGCAAAACATTTCCGAGCGCGAGCAAGCGAGCACTCTTCAAAATTTTGCGAGCAAATCGAGCAAAGACCAAATTTTGCGAGCACTTGAAATTATTAAGGGACCATTCTATACCCCTAGTACTAATAAACGAAATCTCGTGAAAAACTTTATTCAGTATATCATTGTATTGTAATATTAAATTAGTTATTATACTAAATAAACGGAATCTCGTGACTAAGTAGCCGAGTTTTCCACGAGATTTCGTTTATTCAGTATATGACTTCAGTGTTAATACTGAATAAACGGAATCTCGTGACTAACTAGCCGAGTTTTCCACGAGATTTCGTTTATTCAGTACATCACTTCAGCTTTTTTACTGAATCAATGAAATATCGTGACTAACTAGCCGACTTTATTTACACGATTAGAGCTATTTCGCATCATGTTTATGGCAATCGATATGCGTCAGTTTGTCAAAAGCATTTAATAAAGAGTGCGTGGAAATCATGCAAAATAATTCGTACATTTCTGATAAAAAGAAAACACTACTCCTACTCACTGTACTCATATATAGGAAAAACAAAAAGACTTTCAATGCCTCAATGAGTGGACCTCCTTTATAAGTCTGGTTAGAGTTCAAGGTATTGTAGAATAAAATTATAAAATAACACAAAATGCATGGTCACCATCCCAGAAAACAAACCGGGTATGGAACATTTTGCTTCTTTCTCGAGACACTGGCAGCTACATGGGGAAGGGGGAATGGGTTCTTCGTTCCTTTTATTTGGATTTGCAATGTCATTTGTTAGTACTGCGTTGATAACCAATTTTCCAACCCCTAAGAATCCCAGCTACATAACCTCAGCCTCAGTAGCTCCTCACGTTTGGAATAAAAGGGAGGAGTTCCGCTGGCACTAAACGTCCGAAAATAAAGTTTAAAAAATAGCCTTGTAGGGACTATTCATTATTTATGCCAGAGGTAGGCTGGTGAGATACATCAGAAAGCAAATCAAAACGTTTTGACCCCTTCCAAAGAAAAGAAAAACGTCATGACCCCTCCAAATGTACTCTTGAAATATAGAAATGCCCCCTCCCTCTCAAAGAAAAAGAACAGACATATACATTCAACCATTATTATTTTTTTATTTTACTAACCAATCTAAAGATCTGTGTCGGAGAACAAAGATAAATAATGTAAGTCTAGATTAAATCCTCTTCATCCTCAGGGATTAATCTGCTCCTTCTCCTTCCTCTCCTCTCCTTTCCGTGAAGCACACTACCTGCTCTAAGACTTCTTCCGATGGGCAACTGAACTCTGTACTGACTGCAAGTCGGGTAGGTGGATTAGTCCCCCGATGAGTCGCTTTCCACGGCCACTTCAGGAAGCCTATAGTTAGTATATAGGCTTTCTTGTCATTACCACCTTAAACATTTGTAGTTCATCGTCTTTAAGTTATTATAAATTTCTGGTGTTTCGAATGTTAAATTTCTAGTGTTTTGTATTTTTATGTGGTTAATGGCAAATAAGAATGGAAATGGAAAAAAAACTTCCACATGCGACCAAATTGCCGGAGTACGCTTATCGCTTGCCATAAACATAATGCGAAATCTTTCTATTGAATAATAAAGCCGTGTGAAGAAACTCGGCTAGTTAGTCACGGGATTCCGTCTTTATTCAGTATAAACATTGAATAAGCACTGAAGTCATATACTGAATAAACGAAATCTCGTGGAAAACTCGGCTACTTAGGCTACAGTAGATCTCTCTTTAGCTCCTTTTGTTCGTCCACCAGCATTTCTTAGTTTCACCATTGTTATCTGTGTCTCTAGAGAATGGCTGAAAAGCACATATACCGACACCCGGATAATACGCACACTTTCGGGTGTTCCCGTGGTGTCCTTGCTACCCAGGGTCACACGTAATATATATATTTAGCAAAGCCTTAAAGTGCAGCACCACGATTATAATTATTTATTTACTGGCGTCGAGCAACTTCTCATGGCTTTCCTTAGGCCAAGTTTGCGTCCAAAAAAAGAGCAACAGCAGGGAAAACCAGGAGTCTTGCGATCCAGATGAACTATTCGATTTCAAACGCTTGGAAAAGAAACAAACAAATATTATTGAGTTCAAACTACTTTCAGATCAAAGCGCAAAGGAATTCAAAGCGGATCAAAAACAAAACATTGCAAGAAAACAAGGTATGAATTGCTTTTGGTATGGTTATCATGGCAAGCGGTATTGCTCAGATTGAACAGATAAAAATCATCGTTTGGTTGTAACAGCGAAATGTATTGGTTGGCTTTGTTAATTCTATCGTAGACGGATCTGCGAGGTAAAAGCTCGTGTGTTTTCTCAAGCGCTGTCTTCGTTATAAATGGATGATGTTTTGCAGCTGAGAATCTTTAATTGAAGAAGCTTCCTCGGTGAACAGGGAAAGTAACAGTAAAACTGTCAAGTGATTTCAGGGTTTTCTGTCTGCTTAGCCAAGCAACGGTTTTGTGTGAAATGGTGCTATTACGCAGCTCTGTATTCGAATAGACCTTTTTAGCTTGTCGATTTTGTTTTCCCATTGTAGACCATGTGATCTTCCCAAGGGGATTTGCCTTTTGTCTTTTCATAAATTATGTGTGCATATGCACGTGAATATGGCGAAATTTCAAAGAAATAGTTCTCTTGGGTATCATCACGTGGTCTACATTGGGAAAACAAAATCTACAAGTTAAAAACGTCTATTCCAAGTGGTTGCTAACTGACTAAACTATCAAGTTCGTACCGCTATTTATCTTTTTTATGGACATTTTATGTGAAGATTGATTAACAATTTTTCCAACTTACTACGAGATATGTTTGTTTCTTGTCTAATTTCTCCACCATCTCTAAAAATCATCGAAGAAGCATATGCATAGCGCTTTCGTTTCTTGCAATGTTTTGTTGTTTTTGAACCGCGTTCAATTCCTATTGACTGATCTAAATTGTCAGGTTCGTACTTCACTTGGTCTTTTCTAAGGAAATTTTATGTAAAAATTGCTTACCAATTTGTTTTAACTTACTTACGAGATCTTTGTTACTTGTCTAATTTCTCCACCATCTCTAAAAATCATCGAAGAAACATATGCATCGTGCTTTCTTTTCTTACAATGTTTGTGGTTTTTGAACCGCGTCGAATTCCTGTTGATTGCTCTAAATTGTTAGGTTGGTACTTCACTTGATCTTTTCTACGACATTTGTGTCATAATTGCTTGTAATTTTTTTTAACTTACTACGAGATATTTTTGCTACTTGTCTGATTTCTCCACCATCTCTATAAATCATCGAAGAGACATGTGCATCGTGCTATCTTTTCTTCCATTTTTTTTGTTGTTTAGTGGTTTTTGAACCGCGGTCAACTGCTGATGACTGCTCTAAATTGTCAGGTTCGTACTTCACTTGGTTTTTTCTACGGTTATTTGTGTCAAAATTGCTTAGCAATTTTATGTTTCTAGCTTACTATGAGATATGTTTGTTACTTGTCTAATATTTCCACCTTCTCCAAGAATATGGAACAATAAACACGTACCATGGGTTCCTATGAGTCTAGCCCTCCGCTTGGCGGTCCGCCGGAGTTCCGCTATAATTCATCAGGCGTTTGTCTGCCTTTTTTTCTCAGAACTCAATAAAGAAAATTGTATGCCAGACAGATTATCACTCACTGGAGGAAATATTTTCCAAAGAATTATTATACGGTCAACCGTATCATAAATCGAGCCTTTATCTGCCTTTTGTTTTCAGATCTTAATGGAAGAAAGAACTGCCAAACTATTAAGCTCGGAAAACAGATATGTTCCAATGGAGGAACGAGAAGATACTGGAGTGCTGACGGTAGAAATCACGGCTTCAATCTCTCATGGTAATTCTAATCATATAGACCAGATGAGGAGAGGAAATGTAAAGCTTGTGGGATGTGGCTGGAGTGACAAGGATACCTCACAAATTAATGTCATCCGATAAGCTGAAGCCACTCTAAGGGCACTAAGGCTGTCAAAGTCTTAGGGATATCCCGTACTTGAGTTATTCACACGCTAAAACCCAATTTCTTAATTTTACGACAAAACGTTTTTGTTTCTCATTTTTAAGTTCTTAATGTTTCTGAATTTCCATATTGAGAGCTTGTTGAAAATAAGAAAACTTAAATGTCCAATTAACTAATGAGAATGTTAAGCGCTCTACCGCAACACTGGGCAGGCGTAAATCTTTAAGAATGAATGGTTATACTGGCAAACCAGATGAAATTCTTGAAAATCAAATCAAATTGGAATTAATGATCCCGAAATTCCAGTAAGTAAAGCTACTTCTAAGGGCGTGTGTGTAGAATTGCACTCCAGGCCCCGGTTCCTGGAAGGCCGATTAGCGCTAATCGACAGATAAATCTCGCTAATCGAGGAATAAAATTTATCCTTCGGTTAGATTCTGTTCCACGAAAGCACGATTAGCACTATCCTAAGGATAAACCAGCGGTTAAATTTAACACACCTAGCGAGGTGGATTAACTCACTAACCGCGGAATAAATTTTTTTCAAAACAAACAAAATGGCGGAATAAACCGTTCGTGAATTTGGTGCAGGAAATAAGGGAAAACAACATATACCACAAATAATACGTCTTGGAGACTTTAACGACCGAGAACTTTCAGTCCATTCAAATTCAGGAGAGTATAAATCGAATTTTCGACAGAAAACAGTCATCTAAAGTGAACGATGGCTAACCAAGGCGGGCAAAACATGTAAATCTTACATTTTTTCTCACTCAAAATTGATAAGTTATTAGTAAGCTTAAACATTCGCAACGACATCGTCAACTAACTCTTTTTAATGGAAAGAGCTTAAAGATAAATAGCTATTCTATTCTAGCAGAGGCTTCACGAAGCAGAAAATGGCATAAACTCCAGCGAAGCTTTAATTTGAGTTATGCTGATCGCGTGAGAAAAACAACACGCAACGACTAAAATATTTTTTATCGCTTACGTTTGTGTACAAGTTTTCCTTTACCCTTCGACATAACGTTTCGCCTGTTTGAGGAATACAACTTTTTTAATCAAATAAAATTCTTGCGAAAAACTGCATTAGAAAGAAGTTCAAAGGAAATAAAAAGGCATATTTTTCTAAACTAATCACCACCTTATTGATTTCAAAAAGAGAAATTTACTTTATCTCTGTACGCATTCAACCGATTTATATTAACAACGCTGTTTCAAAATTTACAACTTTAATATATAGGTTCAGCCAATGCTTTTGTAGCTAGAATTCGACACTGAAAGAATCAAGAAGATCTTAATTCACACATTTCAGCCAATTCGGCTTACAAGTTAATTTTACATAACTATTTCCATTCCGTTTCCTTTTAACAATATCGTAAGAGTTTTTTGCTCAAAAATGTACCTTTTTTCTTAAGCTTTGACAAAACAAAAAGGTTTAATTAATCAATTTATCACGCCGTTCTTTCCGCATCAGAAAACACCTAAACGCTTCGAGTTCGTGCACATCTTCGCTTCGCATTTTCCCGCGCATCGACATTTTCGCGCGCGTTTGCTTGTAGATAACCGGTCTGACTGGTTTATTCTGAGTTTCATCAAGGGATGGTTAAACGAAGGATAAATATGTTTTGAGGAACGCTTTTTTATTCCCTGATTAGTTATCCAGGGATTAAGAAATTTAATCTAGAATTAACCCTTAATCTGGGGATAGTTTAATCGGCTTTCCAGGAACCGGGCCCAGGATCTCAACTCCACCAACGGCTCAACAAAGACATGCGTCTCTTTTCAGCAAGGAATCTTTGGACTGGGAAAAAAATTACAAATTGTCGTTCAATGTAGCTATAGACAAATAATCACGGGAATTTCGATATAAAATCTTGAATAGATACCTAACAATAAACACCCTCAAATGAAGAATGATCCTCGCAGTTGTGAACGCAATTTATGCAATTGCGAAAAGAAGCCTGAAAAAATTCAGGACTTCAACGGGGTTTAAACCCGTGACCTCGCGATTACCGGCGCGATGTTCTAACCAACTGAGCTATGAACCCCTGACGTTGGGAGCAGGTCAATTGTGGGTTCATATGTTCCCGTGAAAGAAATGAGTGTGAATGATATGTGAAATGAATCATATATGAACTGCGGAAAGGAAATCAAATGAATAATGATCCTCGCAGTTGTGAACGCAATTTATGCTTCTCGGGCAAATATTTGTTTTAAGAACATCAAATTTCCGCGGGGCAACTATCAGCCAATAGTTCCTCGACAAAAAGACTCTATTGTTTAAATAGTGTGCACAGATCAGCTCTTGAGTACTCGTGTCTTGCTGAAATTGTTTCACCGCGTGCGCAGCCTTCCTAAGTACTTATCCGATGAAGTCGAATGCATCTAGAGGCGTGCGATACGAATAGTTTTTTTCATAATGTAACGAATAGAGAGGCGTTAGAAAAGGCTGGTATTTCTACACTTTAGGCCAGGTGCGAATCATTATCTGTTAACTTATCTGATGATATCAATAATGAAAAAAACCGCACGCTTAAAGAGCTATTGCCGCCTATGACTATTTTAACATGGATTACTGCCTCTTAATATCCCACGGTCTTACTAGACGTCTTACTATTTCTTAATATTGTATACTGGTATAGATTGTATAGATTACTATCTCTTGATATTTTCATCTTTTTATGAACACGCAATTCAGTCGTCTTGCCGATTTTTCTTCTTTCTTCTTCTTCGCACGGACGGCCTTTTGTGTGTGATGCAACTAAATTGATAACTAAATCGATCGGAGTTTGTCACTCCAACATCTTTATGGCTGGGTGAAGTGAAGGCCGGTGAATTGACTTGAGAAAACGAACTCAAAATAGGTTCCATGTTAAGTGTTAAAGATGCTATCCCTAGTAGGCTTCGTTCAGGCGCTGTCTATCAATTTTCTTATGCGGGCTGTAATTATACCTGCCATGTCCGTGAACATCTAACTCCGGATAAAAACTCACACATCGGAATTCTGAACATTGTGCCTTAAAGTTCCAGCGATTTCTTTAATGTAATTGATCAAACCGGCACTACTACCCGTCCCTTAATCAACAACTTCAACATGTGCGTGCTTATTAGCGCTCACTAGATTTCTATCTTGTAACACTTGAACTGAAGAAGGCAGAAGTTTTTGCCGAAACATGTATCGATAAATTTCAAAATCATCATTGCGTATCCAGAACTTATGGTGGCCTTCATCATGTCCAGACCTTTGGCAGCCGGCGTATTGTATATACATTTTTTTACCAACAAAATATGAAACACTCACAGATTAATGTTATACTGAATAACTTAATTCTCAAATACGTTTATCTATCTTGAGCGCGATAAAATTTACTTTTAAAAATGTTACCTATGCAAGTTGTGTGTCAAGCATCGATAACGTTATGCCTGTATCGGAAATTATATTCCTCGCTGTGTCTTAATTTTTTGTTCTATAAGTGCATGAAAACTGTGGAAACAGAACTCTTCGTCTTCATTTAGGCAACTCCTTTATACTGAGTATTTAGAAATAGCTGATGCTCACGTCTTCATGCTTAGTTTACCTTACAAGGAATCAAGCAAACATGATTTTGAATCGTGTTCAGTCGTGAAAGGAATTGCTAATGATTCGTAATCAGATGTCGTCATTTCCACGTACCCCCTAAAGTTAAATCATTAATGTCAAGCGTATAAGTGTCCCAGTCTCATGAAGTTAAATTCCAAGTAACGTTAGATTCAATCGCTGAAGATCGTCAAGTACGTCTTTTCTAGTGCGGAACAAGCAAGAAGAGTAGGTGAGTAACGTGCACTTAGTGAGGCTAAGACTTCTAATATCCACACATCACTCGATTCAGGTGCATTTTCAAACAAGCAGTGAAAACGTAAAGCTTGTGGGATGTGGCTGGAGTGACAAGGATATACCTCACAAATTAATGTGATTTGGTAAGCTGAAGCCACTCTAAAGGCACTAAGGCCACATGGTAGCGGGCATTACCCCTTAAATCTACCAAAGCAAAGATTGAGCCCAAGCATTAGCAGCCATGGACAGCTGTTTCGGCCTTGTTAGGCCTCATCAGCATGGCATAGCTAATGCTCAGGCTCAAGTACCCACATATCCATAAAACAAGCAGTGAAAACGTAAAGCTTGTGGGATGTGGCTGGAGTGACAAGGATATACCTCACAAATTAATGTGATTTGGTAAGCTGAAGCCACTCTAAAGGCACTAATGCCCGCTACCATGTGGCCTTAGTGCCTTTAGAGTGGCTTCAGCTTACCAAATCACATTAATTTGTGAGGTATATCCTTGTCACTCCAGCCACATCCCACAAGCTTTACGTTTTCACTGCTTGTTTTATGGATATGTGGGTACTTGAGCCTGAGCATTAGCTATGCCATGCTGATGAGGCCTAACAAGGCCGAAACAGCTGTCCATGGCTGCTAATGCTTGGGCTCAATCTTTGCTTTGGTAGATTTAAGGGGTAATGCCCGCTACCATGTGGCCTTAGTGCCTTTAGAGTGGCTTCAGCTTACCAAATCACATTAATTTGTGAGGTATATCCTTGTCACTCCAGCCACATCCCACAAGCTTTACGTTTTCACTGCTTGTTTTATGAATATGTGGGTACTTGAGCCTGAGCATTAGCTATGCCATGCTGATGAGGCCTAACAAGGCCGAAACAGCTGTCCATGGCTGCTAATGCTTGGGCTTAATCTTTGCTTTGGTAGATTTAAGGGGTAATGCCCGCTACCATGTGGCCTTAGTGCCTTTAGAGTGGCTTCAGCTTACCAAATCACATTAATTTGTGAGGTATATCCTTGTCACTCCAGCCACATCCCACAAGCTTTACGTTTTCACTGCTTGTTTTATGGATATGTGGGTACTTGAGCCTGAGCATTAGCTATGCCATGCTGATGAGGCCTAACAAGGCCGAAACAGCTGTCCATGGCTGCTAATGCTTGGGCTCAATCTTTGCTTTGGTAGATTTAAGGGGTAATGCCCGCTACCATGTGGCCTTAGTGCCTTTAGAGTGGCTTCAGCTTACCAAATCACATTAATTTGTGAGGTATATCCTTGTCACTCCAGCCACATCCCACAAGCTTTACGTTTTCACTGCTTGTTTTATGGATATGTGGGTACTTGAGCCTAAGAATTAGCTATGCCATGCTGATGAGGCCTAACAAGGCCGAAACAGCTGTCCATGGCTGCTAATGCTTGGGCTCAATCTTTGCTTTGGTAGATTTAAGGGGTAATGCCCGCTACCATGTGGCCTTAGTGCCTTTAGAGTGGCTTCAGCTTACCAAATCACATTAATTTGTGAGGTATATCCTTGTCACTCCAGCCACATCCCACAAGCTTTACGTTTTCACTGCTTGTTTTATGGATATGTGGGTACTTGAGCCTGAGCATTAGCTATGCCATGCTGATGAGGCCTAACAAGGCCGAAACAGCTGTCCATGGCTGCTAATGCTTGGGCTTAATCTTTGCTTTGGTAGATTTAAGGGGTAATGCCCGCTACCATGTGGCCTTAGTGCCTTTAGAGTGGCTTCAGCTTACCAAATCACATTAATTTGTGAGGTATATCCTTGTCACTCCAGCCACATCCCACAAGCTTTACGTTTTCACTGCTTGTTTTATGGATATGTGGGTACTTGAGCCTGAGCATTAGCTATGCCATGCTGATGAGGCCTAACAAGGCCGAAACAGCTGTCCATGGCTGCTAATGCTTGGGCTCAATCTTTGCTTTGGTAGATTTAAGGGGTAATGCCCGCTACCATGTGGCCTTAGTGCCTTTAGAGTGGCTTCAGCTTACCAAATCACATTAATTTGTGAGGTATATCCTTGTCACTCCAGCCACATCCCACAAGCTTTACGTTTTCACTGCTTGTTTTATGGATATGTGGGTACTTGAGCCTGAGCATTAGCTATGCCATGCTGATGAGGCCTAACAAGGCCGAAACAGCTGTCCATGGCTGCTAATGCTTGGGCTCAATCTTTGCTTTGGTAGATTTAAGGGGTAATGCCCGCTACCATGTGGCCTTAGTGCCTTTAGAGTGGCTTCAGCTTACCAAATCACATTAATTTGTGAGGTATATCCTTGTCACTCCAGCCACATCCCACAAGCTTTACGTTTTCACTGCTTGTTTTATGGATATGTGGGTACTTGAGCCTGAGCATTAGCTATGCCATGCTGATGAGGCCTAACAAGGCCGAAACAGCTGTCCATGGCTGCTAATGCTTGGGCTCAATCTTTGCTTTGGTAGATTTAAGGGGTAATGCCCGCTACCATGTGGCCTTAGTGCCTTTAGAGTGGCTTCAGCTTACCAAATCACATTAATTTGTGAGGTATATCCTTGCATTTTCAAACATTCTAATTTTGGATTTGCTTATTCAACAACGCCACTCCTTGGTATTTATCGCAAAGGTGCAAGAAACGCTTACAGATCCATAAGTAACCGTAATGACTTGAACTTGATCAAATGTCGAAAAAAGTAATTAATCAGTATAGTAAATGCTCTACCGCATGACAAACCAGATTTCTTGAAAGTCAAATCACATCGAAATTAATGGGTCCCGAAATTCTAGTAAGTAAAGCCATTTCTAAAGGCGTGTGCGCAGAATTGCGCTCCAGGATCTCAAACGTAACTGTCCCTCTTTTTAGCACAAAATCTTTGGACCAGGAAGAAATTAGAAATTGCCGTTCAAAGTAACTATAGACACATAATCGCGCTTGGCGAAGTGATGGCCGGTTAATTGACTTAAGAAAACTTATTCAAAATAGGTTCCATGTTAAGCTCAATACAATACAATATATATGTGTTATTAATTCTCCCAATAGGGTTTACATTAAAAAACAATAGGAAACTAAAATGTAGTAGTGTTTACAATTTTACAATATGATGGTATAAAACAAAGTGTTATAGACTATCAAAATTAAGTGCAACTGATTTCAAGTCTAGCTTTGGTCTTAAAACACTGAAAGATGCTTCGTTTGGGCGCTGTGTATAAATTTTCTTGTGCGGGCTGCGATGCCTGCTATGTCTATCAAACAACCCGTCACGTTTCCACACGTCCGTGAACACCTAACTCCGGATAAGAACTCACACGTCGGAAAACATCCAGCGAGCTCCAGCGATGGCTTTAATGTAATTTATCAAACCGGCACTACTCATAATCATGCAGATGTAGTCATTTCCACGTACCCCCTGATAAACTGTTGTTGAATAACTAATGTTGAGCGTACTAAGTCTCCTGGGCCCAGTTGCTCGAATAATGGTTAGCGCTAACCCGGGTTAAATACCATGACAACCTATAGGTTTTAATACATTTTAACCAATGGTTAGCGCTAACCATGCTTCGAGCAACTCAGCCCTGGTCTGAAGTTAAATTCAAAGTAACGTTAGATACAATCGCTGAAGATCGTCAAGTACATCTTTTCTACTACGGAACAAACAAGAAGAATACTTGAGTAACGTGCTCTTAGTGAGGCTTAGACTTCTGGTATCCACACATCACTCGATTCAGGTGCATTTTCAAACATTCTAACTTGCCATTTGTTTCTTCGGGTACTCTTCTTGGTGACGACTTTCCTCGTCAAACGAATTGTGTCCACCTTCAGATTCAGGGCCACGTTGATATGACATTGATAAAACATTTGGCAACGCAGAAAGCACAAATTACTCAAGTCGCCGAATAGCATCGAACATTTTCCATTTGTGATCTTTGTGAATGGTGAATAGTGAAGTCAGCCTGATCCCTATGGGCAAATCTTAAATTCACATATCAATTATTTTTGCCAAATATTACTTCTCTTTCAATTGTAGACGGCGTCTTTTCCGAAGATCATTGTTGAGGGGGTTGTGAATGAATTATAGAACAATGACAATAGGGGACAACGCCGAAATGTTTGGTGCCGCTATAGCACAGGCTTCAAGCATGCTTTACGGTTTACAATATTTTCCGCGTATCAGTAACATCAGTTGGTATGGTTTTCAGAATGAAAAAAGAATGGGATATTTTTTAATGTAACAAATACCTTCGGATGTCTCTTAGATTAAAAACAGTGGACACCACCGAAAAGTTTGGTGCTGGTTTTTGCATAGCACAGGCTTTACGGTTGACAATATTCTCCGTTTATCAGTAATATAAGTTGGTCTCTTTTTTTCGGAATGAAAAATGATGGTAGAAATCTTGAATTTATACAACAGACATAAGATGCGGTTCAGTCTTGTTGCCCGTCAGTTCATATAGAAATTGTAAGTGGCTTGCATATCGCGCTGTGGCTGAGTGACCGGCAGCCGTTGTCAAGGTTGCAAAACATTACGTGACTGACCGGCCTTTTGATATTTCGCTTTTAATTTCAGGAATATTGATTTTATGTCATCTAACCTATGATATTTCCATTGAAACTTATTAAGCGATTCGGAAGATCTTTGTAATTTATCAGGTCAACTGCTGGTTTTCATTAGGCATAGGATGTGAAGCGATGTGTCATGGAATATGGGGCGCTTACCATTTATACGCGATCGGTCCGGGTGGACATTTGCAGCAGCTTGTCCAAACGCAGAATGGACAAAACAAAAAATGTACAAGTATCAGTCAGAAAGCTCAAAAAGAAAAGAAAAAGTGCATTGCTTCAGCCACATCTCATAGGGACTAAAATCATTAGTATGGCTGGATATCAGCCATAAACTCAAGTTTAAAGACTTGTTATGATGCTCAAATGTCTCAACGACGGCGCTCGTGAATCTTTATCGCAAAGGCTCAACAGACACTCACAGATCCATAGCAGAACCACAAGGGACCGTAATGACTTGGACTTGATCAAATACCGCCAAATTAATTAACGAGTATAGTAAATGCTCTACCGCAACACTGGCGTAAATCTTTAAGAAAGAATGATTATAGTAACAAACCAGATTTTATTCTTGAAAATCAAATTGGAATTAATAGGTCCCAAAATTCCAGGGTGTGTGTGCAGAATTACGCTCCAGGATCTCAACTCCACCCACGTTCCAGCAAAGGTATTCGTCCCTTTTCCGGACGGAATCGTTGGACCAGGAAGAAATTTACAAATTGCCGTTCAAAGTAGCTATAGACAAATAATCACGCTTGGCGTAGTGATAGCCGATAAATTGACTTAAGAAAACTAATTCAAAATAGGTTCCATGTTAAGTGTGAAAGAGGCTTTGTTCGGAAGCTGGGTATACATTTTCTTGTGCGGGCTTGTCTGTCAAGTAAGCCGTCATTTTTTAACACGACCATGAACATGTAACTCCGGATAAGAACTCACATTTCGGAAAACATCTACTGAATTTGACCATTGTCGTGCTTTTAAAGTTACAGCGATTGCTTTAAAATAATTGATCAAACCGTCACTTGAACATGTGCGTGCTCATTACCAGATTTGCATCTTGTAACACTTGAACTGAAGAAGGCAGAAGTTTCTGTAAATTTCAAAATCACCATTGCATATCCAAAACTTATAATGGCATTCCTCCTGTCCACACCTTTTGGCAGTATTGTATGAATTTTTTTTATTCTTTTATTTATTTATTTTTTTTTTACCAAAAAAATATGAAACATTCACACATTAATGTTATCCTGACTAACTAAATTCTCACCTACGTTTATCTATCTTGTGCGCGATAAAATTGATTTTTAAAAATGTTAGTCATGCAAGTGGTGTGTCAAGCATCGATATCTGTATGCCTGTATCGATTATGATATTTCTTGAAAGGATGCAAATTGTATTTTGTAAAAAATAGATATTCCTCGCTACATGTTCTTTTTTTTTTATCTATAAGTGCATGAAAACAGTTGAAACAGAACTTCTAGTCGTCGTTTACGTAACTGCTTTAATTTATATTGAGTATTTAAAAACAAATGATGCTCACGCCTTCATGCTTACTTTACCTTACAAGAAATCAAGCAAACATGATTTTTAAATCGTGTTCAGTCGTGAATGGAATTGCTAATGACTCATGATCAGTTGTCGACATTTATACGTACCCCCTGATAAAGTTGAATAATTAATGTGAAGCGTATAAGTCGCCCGGTCTGAAGTTAAATTCAAGACACCATCGCTGAAGATCGTCAAGTACGTCTTTTCTAGTTCGGAACAAGCAAGAAGAGTAGGTGAGTAACGTGCACTAAGGGAGGCTAAGACTTCTAGTATCCACACATCACTCCCTTCAGGTGCATTTTCAAACATTCCAACTTGGCATTTCTTTATTCGGCGACACATCTTGGTGACGACTTTGCTCGTCCAACGAATCGTGTTCACTTTCAAAAAACCTCCCAGATTACAAAGTTGACATAGCATTGATAAAACATTTGGCAAGGCAGAAAGCACAAATTACTAAAGTCGCCGAATAACATCGAACATTTCCCACCTTTGGGAAAATCTTAAATTCAAACCAGTATCAATTATTTTGCCAATATTACTTCTTTTGCAATTGTAGACGGCGTCTCTTTCAAAGATCATTGTTCAGGGGGTTGCATTGTCAATGAACTATAGAGCAATCAAATAGCAGACAACGCCAAAATGTTTGGTGCTGCCTTATGTATAGCACAGGCTTCAAGCACGCTCTACGGTTTAGAATATTCACCGCGTATCACTAACAATGATCAGTTGGTTTGGATTTCAGAATAAAAATAAAGAATGGGAGATATCATTAAATGTAACAAATACTAGACACCACGGAAATGTTTGGTACTGGTTTTTGTATAGCACAGGCTTTATGGTTGACAATATTCTTCGTTCATCAGTAATATAAGGTGGACTGGTTTTCCCAATGAGAAATGATGGGAGAACTGTTTCAATAAAAAAGAGATAAGGTGCGGTTCAGTCTTGTAGCCAGTCAGTTCAAAAAGAAATTTATCGCTTGTCTTCTTTAGCGTTAGCTTATCGAAATTATATCTTGCTTGTGCTGTGGCCGGCAGTCTGAGTACGTAGGAGTTAATATTGATAAGAATCTCAGTTGGGAACCACAGTTGCAAATATAAAGAATAAAATAGCTAAAAATACTGGTATTCTTACCTTGACTTTCATATCCTGAAAGAAATATACTATGCTTTAATTTATCCTTATTTGAGCTGTGGCATTATTGCTTGGGGTTGCGTCATCAATGCTTGATTAAATTGTCCTCGTACCAAGCAGAATAAATGTCTACGATGCACCTTCTTTGCACATGCTAGGCAAAGGAGAGTGCTGGCCCCTACTATTAACTTTTTGGAACTTTCAAGCTAGACTCTATCACACATAAATTTAGAATGAGTTGCCTTACACATAAGATAAAAATTGAAACTGGTAGCATCCCGGACGCCATCTATGATATCCTGACTTCAGTAAATAATGTACACAACTACAAAACAAGATTTGCAAATAAGATGAAATTTTGTTGGCCGAGAGTACTGACTAATATGGGTAAGTCAACGTATAGATTCTCTAGTTCAAAGATTTGGGAATCTATACCTCTCAGTATTAAGTGTCTGCCCTACCATACTTTTAAGAAAGAGTATAAATACTACCTTCTGCATAAGTAATCTTGAATTTGTCGCTGCTACTCTTAATTAATTACATTTTTAACATAAATACAACGTATGAAGTCTGACTTAGCTGAATATTTAATTTCTTGTGCTTCCATTTATTTGACCATGGCGGTTTTCAACCAGAAAACTTTCGCTACTTTGGCCACCGCTCATATATCAATTTATTCCTGAACGACTTAACACTCCTTAATGCTTTATTATTGGAATTTCTTTACTTGAAAACTGTATCTAAATCCCTACATCTAATCCCTGTATCCCTCTATAATGTAAATACATAAAGAATTGAATTGAATTCAATTGAATTGTGTTTTTAATATCAGGAAAATCAAAGAATTCGTGTCATCTAAACTATTATATTTCCATTGAAATGTGTTAACCGATTCGGAAGATCTTTGTAGCTTATCAGCTCAACTGCTAGTTTTCGCTAGGCATTGGATATGAAGCCATGTGTCGTGACACTTGGGGCGCTTACCATTTATACACGATCCATCCGGGTAGAAATTTCAAGTGTAAATGTTCAGCGCTGCAGCTTGTCCAAACGCAAAATGGACAAATCACAAAATCTACTAGTATCAGTCGCAAAGCTCTAAAAGAAAAGAAAAAGTGCATTGATTCAGCCACATCTCATATGGACATCAAATCATTTGGATGGCTGGACATCAGCCATAATGTCTTAACGACGGCGCTCTTGGGTATTTATCACAAAGGTTCAAGAGACGTTCACAGTTCCATAGCAGAACCACACCGAACCGTAATGACTTGGACTTGATCAAATGTCACCAAATTAATTAATCAGTATAGTAAATGCTCTGCCGCAACACTGGCGTAAATCATTAAGAAAGAATGGTTATACTGACAAACCAGATTTTATGCTTCAAAATCAAATCAAATTGGAATAACTGGATGCCGAAATTCCAGTAAGTAGGGGCACCCAACGAGCAAAATCAACCAAAAGTTGTAGAAAGGCATTTTTAAGTACCTTATGGCGTTTGTAGTCTTTTTAAAGCGAGGTCTTCATAAGCTAGAAGAAGTTCATCTGTTCGGATTCCCTAGCTGAAATTTTAACTGCCCTAAAATGTTAGGGAACAAACTCTTCATTTAAGAAAATGCAAGCTGAAATGAACTTTCCTCAGGGGCTATATGATTTCTCAATTTCACGCCGAAAGAGCAAGGCGAACTACCCTCCACCGAACAGATATCTACCGAAACTTGTCGTTGGGTGCCCCTGAGTAAATACTTGTTTTTAAAATCACCATTGCATATCCAAAACTTATTGAGGCCTTCATCCTGTCCAGACCTTTTGGCAGTATTGTATCAATTTTTTTACGGCTAGATTTGCATCCGTAACACTTGCACTGAAGAAGGCAGAAGTGTCTGCCGAGACATGTCTCAGTAAATTTCAACTTATTGTGGCATTCCTCCTGTCCAGACCTTTTGGCAGTATTGTATGATGTTTTTCTACCAACAAAATATGAAATATTTACACATTAACGTTATCCAGACTAACTAAATTTATTTATGTTCAGCGCGATAAAATTGATTTTTATAATTGCCGCTCATAAACGTTGTGTGTCAAGCATCAATATCGTTATGCCTGTATCGATTATGTTATTTTTCTAAAGAATGGAAACTGTATTTTGAAACCAAAAATAGATATTCATGTTCACTTTTTTATATATAAGTGCATGAAAACAGTGGAAACAGAACTTTAAGTCGTCGTTTAGGCAACTGTTTTATGTTGAGTATTTAGAAACAACTGATTCTCAAGTCTTCATACTTACTTTACCTTACAAGGAATCAAGCAAACATGATTTTTAAATCGTATTCAGACGTGAAAGGAATTGCTAATGACTCATAATCAGATGTCGTCATTTATACGTACGTACCCCCTTATAAAGTTAAATAATTAATGTGAAGCGTATAAGTCGCCCGGTCTGAAGTTAAATTCAATTTAACGTTAGACACCATCCCTGAAGATCGTCAAGTACGTCTTTTCTAGAGCGAAACAAGCAAGAAGAGTAGGTGAGTAACGTGCAACATTTGGCAAGGCAGAAAACGCAAATTACTCAAGTCATCGAATTTCCATTTGTGAATTTCCTCTCAGATTCAGTACCACGTTGATATGGCATTGATAAAATATTCGGAAAGGCAGACAGCTCAAATTAGTCAAGTCGCCGAATTGCCATTTCTGAATTTCTCTCATATTCAATACCACGCTGATATGGCATTGATAAACTATTTGGCAAGGGAGAAAGCACGAATTACTCAAGTCGTCGAATAAAATCGAACATTTTCATTTTTTGAATAGTAAAGTCAGCCTGATCCCTTCATTTAAATAAAAATATCAATTATTTTGCCAACATTATTTCTTTTGCAATTGTAAACGGTGTCTTTTCCAAAGATCATTGTTTAGGGGATTGTGCATGAATTATAGAAAAACAAAATAACAGACAACGCCAAAATGTTTGGTGCTGCTTTATGTATAACACGGTCTTCAAGCATGCTTTACGGTTTACAATATTCTCCGCGTATCACTAACAGTGATCAGTTGGTTTGGTTTTCAGAATAAAAATAAAGAATGGGAGATATCAGTGAATATAAAAAATACCCTCGGGTGCCTCTCAGATTAAAAACACTGGACACCATGGAAATGTTTGGTGCTGGTATTTTATAGCACAGGCTTTACGGTTGACAATATTCTCCGTTTATTAGTAATATAAGCTGGACTGGTTTTCCCAATGAGAAATGATGGGAGAACTCTTTCAATAAAAAAGAGATAAGGTGTGGTTCAGTCTTGTAGCCAGTCAGTTCAAAAAGAAATTTAGCGCTTGTCATCTATAGCGTTAGTTTATCAAAATTATAAGTGGCTTCTGTTGTGACTGAGTGAACGGCAGCCTGTAAAGGTTGCGGAAACACTACGTGATCGTCAGTCTGAGTACTTAAGAGTTAATATTGATAAGAATCTCAGTAGAGAACCACCGTTGCAAATATAAAGAATAAAATAGGTAAAAATACTGGTATTCTTACCTTGACTTTCATATCCTGAAAGAAATATACTATGCTTTGATTTATCCTTATATAAGCTATGGCTTTATTACTTGGGGTTGTGCCAGCAATAGTCGATTATAAATTGTCTTAATGTCTTCGATGCATCTTCTTTGCACATGCTAGGTAAAGGAGAGTGCTGGCCTCTACTATAAACGTTTAGGAATTTTCAAGCTAGACTCTTTATATTCAAAGTAAGGTTAGACACAATCGCTGAAGGTCGTCAAGTACGTCTTTTCTAGTGCGGAACAAGTTAGAAGAGTAGGTGAGTAACGTGCACTTAATGAGGCTGAGACATCTAGTATCCACACAACACTCGATTCAGGTGCATTTTCAAACATTCTAACTTGGCATTTGTTTATTCGGGGACTCTTCTCGGTAACGATGTTGCTCGTCAAACGAATCGTCTCCAACCTTAGAAACTCTCTCAGATTACCACGTTAATGGCAACTGTAAAACATTTTGCGAGGCAGAAAGCACAAATTGCTCAACTCGCCGAATTTCCTTTTGTGAAATATTTGCCAAATATTGCTTCTTTTGCAATTGTAGACGGTGTCTTTTCCAAAGATCATTGTTCAGGGGGTTGTGAATGAACTATAGAGCAATAAGAATAGCGAACAACGCCGAAATGTTTGGTGCCGCTTTTTGTATAGCACAGGCTTGAAGCTTACTTTACGGTTTACAACTTTCTCCGCGTATCAGTAACATCACTTGGTTTGGTTTTCAGAATGAAAAGACTATGGAAGATATCTTTAAATGTAACAAATAGCTACCGATCCGTCTCAGAATAAAAACAGTGCACACCACCGAAATGTTTCGTGCTGGTTTTTGTATAGCATAGGCTTTACGGTTGACAATATTCTCCGTTAATCAGTGATATAAGTTAGTCTTTTTTTTTTCGAATGAAAAATGGGGGTAGAAATCTTGAAATTTATACAACAGACATAAGATTCGGTTCAGTCTTGTTGCCAATCAGTTCATATAGAAATTATATGTGGCTTGCATATTGTGGTTTGGCTGAATGACCGGCAGCCGTTGTCAAGGTTGCCAAAACATTACGTGACCGGCTGTCTGATATTTCGCTTTTAATTTCAGGAAAATCGAAGAATTTATGTCATCTAAACTATGATATTTCCATTGAAACGTATTAAGCGATTCGGAAGATCTTTGTAGTTTATCAGGTCAACTGCTGGTTTTCGTTAGACATAGGAGGCGAAGCGATGTGTCATGGCATATGGGACGCTTACCATTTGTACGCGATCGGTCCGGGTGGACATTTTAAGTGTAAATGTTTAGTGCCGCAGCTTGTCCAAACGCAGAATGGACAGAACAAAAAATGTACAAGTATCAGTCAGAAAGCTCAAAAAGAAATTAAAGAAAAAGTGCATTGCTTCAGCCACATCTCATAGGGACTAAAATCATTAGGTTGGCTGGATATCAGCCATAAACTCAAGATTAAAAACTTGTTATGATGCTCAAATGTCTCAACGACGGCGCTCGTGGATCTTTATCGCAAAGGCTCAAGAGGCACTCACAGATCCATAGCAGAACCACAAGGGACCGTAATGACTTGGACTTGATCAAATGCCGCCAAAAATGCCAAATGCAGAGTTTTTTTTTCCGAATGAAAAATTATTCTAGAAATCTTGAAATTTATACAACAGACATAAGATTCGGTTCAGTCTTGTTGCCAGTCAGTTCATATAGAAATTATAAGCGGCTTGCATATTGTACTGTGGCTGAATGACCGACAGCCGTTGTCAAGGTTGCGAAAACATTACGTGACCGGCTGCTTGATATTGCGTTTTTAATTTCAGTAAAATGCTCAAATGCCTCAACGACGGCGCTCGTGAATCTTTATCGCAAAGGCTCAAGAGACACTCACAGATCGATAACAGAACCACAAGGGACCGTAATGACTTAGACTTGATCAAATGCCGCAAAATTAATTAACGAGTATAGTAAATGCTCTACCGCAACACTGGCGTAAATCTTTAAGAAAGAATGGTTATACTAACAAACCAGATTTTATTCTTGAAAATCAAATTGGAATTAATAGGTCCGGAAATTCCAGTGTGTGTGTGCAGAATTGCGCTCCAGGATCTCAACTCCACCAACGTTCCAGCAAAGGTATGCGACCCTTTTCCGGACGGAATCTTTGGACCAGGAAGAAATTTACAAATTGCCGTTCAAAGTAGCTATAGAAAAAATAAGCATGTTTGGCGAAGTGATAGCCGGTAAATTGACTTAAGAAAGTTCCATATAAAGTGTGAAAGATGCTTTGTTCGGAAGCTGGGTATACATTTTCTTGTGCGGGCTGTAATGCCTGCTATATCTGTCAAACAAGCCGTCATTTTTCAACACATCCTTGAATACCTAAATCCGGATAAGAACTCACATATTGGAAAACATCTACGGAGTTTTGAGCATTGTCGTCCTTTTAAACTTCCAGCGATTGCTTTAATGTAATTGATCATACCGGCACTTGAACATGTCGTGCTCATTAGCACTTACTAGATTTCCATCTTGTAACACTTGAACTGAAGAAGGCAGAAGTTTCTGCCGAGACATGTCTCAATAAATTGCAAAATCGCCATTGTATATCCAAAACTTATTGTGGCATTCCTCCTGTCCACACCTTTTGGCGGTATTGTATGATTTTTTTTACCAACAAAATATAAAACATTCAGACATTAATGTTATCCTGACTGCCTAAATTCTCACCTACATTTATTTATCTTGAGCGCGATAAAATTGATTTTCAAAAATGTTACCCATGCAAGTGGTGTGTCAAGCATCGATATCGTTATGCCTGTATCGATTAAGTTATTTTTTTTAAGATGGAAACTGTATTTTGTAACCAAAAATAGATATTATTCCTCGCTAGATTTTCATGTTTTTATATATAAGTGCATGAAAACAGTGGAAACAGAAGTTTTAGTCGTCGTTTCTTAGGCAACTACTTCATATTGAGTATTTAGAAACAACTGATCCTCACGTCTTCATACTTACTGTACCTTCCAAGGAATCAAGCAAACATGATTTATGGATCGTGTTCGGACGTGAAAGGAATTGCTAATGAATCATAATCAGATGTCGTCATTTATACGTACCCTCTGATAAAGTTGAATAATTAATGTGAAGCATATAAGTCTCCCGGTCTGAAGTTAAATTCAAAGTAAGGTTAGATTCAATCGCTGAAGATCGTCAAGTACGTCTTTTCTAGTGCGGAACAAGCAAGAAGAGTAAGTGAGTAACGTGCACTAAGTGAGGCTAAGACTTCTAGTATCCACACATCACTCGGTTCAGTTGCATTTTCAAGCATTCTAACTTGGCATTTGTTTATTCGGGGACTCTTCTTGGTGACGACTTTGCTCGCCCAACGAATCCTGGCAAAAAATGGCATTGATAAAACACTTGGCAAGACAGAAAGCTCAAATTACTCAAGTCGCCTAATTTCCATTTATAAATTTCTTCTCAGATTCAGTACCACGATGATATGGCATTAATAAAACATTTGGCAATGCAGATAGCACAAATTCCTCAAGTCGCCGAATAACATCGAACATTTTCCACTTGTTAATTGTGAAGTCAGCCTGATCCCTTTAGGAAATCTTAAATTCAAATATAAATTATTTGCCAATATTACCTCTTTTGCAATTGTACGGCCGGCGTCTTTTTCAAAGACCATTGTTCAGCGGATTGTGCATGAATTATTGAACAATAAATAATAGACAACGCCAAAATGTTTGGTGCTGCCTTATGTATAGCACAGGCTTCAAGCATGCTTTACGGTTTATAATATTCACCGCGCATCAGTGACAGTGATCAGTTGGTTTGGTTTTCAGAATAAAAATAAAGAATGGAAGATATCATTATATGTAAGAAATACCTTCGGAAGCCTCTCAGATTAAAAACACTGGAAACCACGGAAATGTTGGGTGCTGGTTTTTGTATAGTTTATCAGTAATATAAGTTGGACTGGTTTTCGCAGTGAGAAATGATGGGAGAACTCTTTCAATAAAAAAGAGATAAGGTGCGGTTCAGTCTTGTAGCCAGTCAGTTCAAAACGCAGGGGCACCCACCGACAAGTTTCAGTAGATATCTGTTTGGTGGAGGTTAATTCGCTTTGGGTTTTCGGCGTCGATTAAAGAGTGCACTCGCATTTTCGTAGGTAAAATGTGGCCTAAAAGATTCGCAAACCGGGAAATCATAACCCTAAGGTTTTCGGAAAGGTTGTAAATGCTGTTTTTTGGCAGTCAAAACCCTCAGCTTGCATTTTCGGAAAGAAAATAGTTCCCTAGAAAGTTGATTGAAAGTTCATTTCGGCTTGCATTTTCTTAAAGGAAGATTTTGTTCCCTAACATTTTCGGGAAATTAAAATTTTCAGCTAGGGAATCCGAACAGATGAACTTCTTCTAGTTAATGAAAACATCGCTTTAAGCAGACTTCAAACACGATAAGGTACTTAAAATGCCTTTCTACAGCTTTTGGTTGATTTGGCTCGTTGGGTGCCCTTGAAAACGAAATTGAGCAATTGTCTTCTTTAGCGTTAGTTTATCGAAGTTATAAGTTGCTTGTGCTGTGGCTGAGTTAACGGCAACCTGTAAAGGTTGCGGAAACACTACGTGACCGGCAGTCTGAGTACTTAGGAGTTAATATTGATAAGAATCTCAATTGGGAACCACAGTTGCAAATATAAAGAAAAAAATAGCTAAAGATACTGGTATTCTTACCTTGACTTTCATATCCTGAAAGAAATATACTATGCTTTGATTTATCCTTATTTAAGCTATGGCATTATTGCTTGGGGCTGTGCCAGCAATGGTCGATTAAATTGTCTTCGTACCAGGCAGAATAAATGTCTTCGATGCATCTTCTTTGCACATGCTAGGGAAAGGAGGGTGCAGGCACCTACTATAAACTGTAAGGAATTTTCAAGCTAGACTCTAGCTATCAGATATAAATTTAGAATGAGTTGCCTTACACATAAGATTTAAATTGAAACTGGTAGCATTCCAGATGTCTTCTATGATATCCTGACTTCAGTAAATAATGTACACGACTACAATACAAGATTTGCAAATAAGCTGAAATTTTGTAGGCTGAGAGTATAGATTAATATGGGCAAGTCAACGCGGTATTGATTCTCTAGTTCAAAAATTTGGAAATCTAAACCTCCCAGAATTAAGTGTCTGCCCTACCACACTTTTAACCCTATTCAGTTTTTGGAGAGAAAAATAGCTAAGGGAGGGAGTTGGATATATCTCTCTTATTTCAAAAGCCCATGTTACAGAAAGGCAAGGATGTTCTATATGGCTCTTAATCTTATGAATCGAGGAAAAAGTGGAGGTGCCTAACAGAAGAATATAATTAATTCTGGTTTCCATGGCAACAAAGTAATATAATGTAATTTATGCATTTATGCTAATTAAGGACAGTTATTTTGACTTTGATGCAATTTTTCTCAAAATGATTGAAATGGTGCTCAAAACACAATATACCATTTGAAAAAGTATTCTCTAACTGCAAAAAGTGATAATAATTGAATCATCAGAAGTTCTTATTCATGCCAAAAAATTCCATAAAGAAAAAGACTTCATAACACTAGCTCTGTACATTATGCATGGATAATTAAGCTTTGATTCCTTTCTATCCAAAAATAAAAGCACGAAATAACAAAATATCTTACCTCATCTTCGCTTATTAGCCGTGAAGACCTGTCACATGGCGCTGGCGTTCGAATCGTTCTTTTACTAAAACTTTCCTCGCCCGAGGGAAGGTTATAAAAACACGATTCACTTTCATTGTTGTCACTATCACCAACATCACCGTCACTTTCTTCTCCTTCTAGATCACTTCCATCCATGAAAGTTAATTCTAAAGATTCGTCAAGATGCGAACGATTGTTTGCCATGATCTAGCAGTGTGATTCTTGAATGTAAACAAACTCACGCGTAGAGAAAACGAAATAAATTTCGACCAATTCTTGGTGACAAAATGGCTACCAGAATGAACAGAAATGACCACTGGTTAGTGTTATAGTTACCGCAGCTTCATTTGTGCCATAATTTCTCCTCTACGGTTGGGAAAGAATTATTGGTTCTCATGGGGTCGAATTCGACCCCACTCGTCTCACAAGGGTTAAGGAAGAGTATAAATACTATCTTCTGCAAAATTAAAACTTGATTAAGCCGCTGCTGCTGTTAATTAATTTCATTTTGCTTTTTGCTTTTTCTGTTAATATAAATACAGCTTATGTAGTCTAACTTAGCTGAATAATAAATGTGAAGCGTATAACTCTCCTGGTCTAAAGTTAAATTCAAAGTAACGTTAGATTCAATCGCTGAAGATCGTCAAGTAAGTCTTTTCTAGTGCGGAACAAGTAAGAAGAGTAAGTGAGTAACGTGCACTAAGTGAGGCTAAAGCCTGGTTTCCATATGATCGCAGACGATCGCGGATCGCAGACGATCTCAAAGGGAGCTGTTTCCATATAATCGCAGACGATCGCAAACGATTGCAAAGCCGACTGCAGCCATACAATTCGGTCAGCGGAAATGTTAAATGTACACGCGCGTTGTAGGAATTACAAATATTATGGGATAGGTTTCGATCGCAGATCGCAGAACTTTGGTTTCCATATGATCGCAGGATCGCAATTGATCGCACACGATCGCAGAAGATAGAACATGGTTTGCAGACGATCGCAGAAGTGTGTTTCCATATGATCGCAGACGATCACAGAACTTTTTGCGATCTGCAATCCGCGATCGTCTGTGATCATATGGAAACCAGCCTTGAGACTTATAGTATCCACACATCACTCAATTCAGGTGCATTTTCAAAAATTTGTAAACACACCTTCTTTCATTGATCTTTCATTCATTTAGTGGCTCGTGATATTCATAGATTTTGCGCACGGAAGTAATAATAAAAAACAAGTAAGTTGATAAGGCGAAAGGCAATAGGACCGCCACTACTTTGACTAAGAAAACCGATAACACATGCTCACGTTGGCGGCCTCCTTTTGCTATCACCTCTGTTTGCATGATCATTCGCTTTAATTTTGGGGGGGGGGGTTTTCATTCATTTGGGAATATTTATCCGCTGTTTTGTGTCCGTGTTGTGGGGAAACGGATAAGGAAAACGGTACGATTTATTGGGATCACAAGCAGACAATACAAAATTTTCTTTTCTGTGGGATAAACGCATAATGTACGCCTATCGGTTTCCCATGGTGAGGACGATACACATCCACTCGGAATGCATATAACTGTTGTGATTTGATCCCTTTTGACCTAAAATCGAATTGTTTTTCCTTACGTTTCCTTCATTGATATTTTCGGGATTATAGATTTATTGTAAGGGAATATGGGGTAGAACAAGTTTGTCTGAGGTCAATTCCGTGAGGTTTACGAGCCATCACTCGCACGTAAGGACTCTATCATTAGGGCTTACGGTAATCCGCGAAACGAAACGAAACGAAACGAAACGAAACAATTGGTAATCGACGAAACAAAAATAAAGCAAATAGATGACACGAAAAATTTGACCTCCCTTCGAACACTGTCCTCCCTAGATGCCTTGTTTCGCAAAATACCAATAGCCGGGTCGATTGGTAATCGACGAAACAAGGCTCCCAAACTATTTTGAAAAGCGCCCTGCCTTCGAAAATTGTCTTGTTCGATAAAACAAATACTGGCCTTCAGATGACAGGAGAAATTTGCCCTTTCTTCTAAAAACCGTCCTCGCTAGATGCCTTGTTTCGCTAAATACCAATAGCGGTCGATTGGTAATCGACGAAACAAGGCTCGCAAACTATTTTTTATAAGCGCCCTGCCTTCAAAAATTATCTTGTTCGATAAAGCTTATACTGGCCTACAGATGACTGGGGAAATTTGCCCTTTCTTCTAAAAACCGTCCTCGCTAGATGCCTTGTTTCGCTAAATACCAATAGCGGTCGATTGGTAATCGACGAAACAAGGCTCGCAAACTATTTTGAAAAGCGCCCTGCCTTCGAAAATTGTCTTGTTCGATAAAGCAAATACTGCTTTATTAATGCCACGTGAAATTTGCCCTTTCTTCGTAAACCGTCCTCGGTAGATGCCTTGTTTCGCTAAATACCAATAGCGGTCGATTGGTAATCGACGAAACAAGGCTCGCAAACTATTTTGAAAAGCGCCCTGCCTTCGAAAATTATCTTGTTCGATAAAGCAAATACTGCTTTATTGATGACACGTAAAATTTTCTCTTTCTTCGTAAACCGTCCTCGGTAGATGCCTTGCTTCGCTAAATACCAATAGTGGTCGATTGGTAATCGACGAAACAAGAGTTAAAGCGCCTTCTATAAAATACATCCCGGAAAATGAAAAAAAATAGAATAATCTTTATTAATAATCTTAAGTAGCCTAAAATCGAAAATGGTATCATCGAAAGTACTTCTTGATGCGGAGGATGATCGCACTCTAATATTACTCATTTATTTTGGTTTTTTGGCAATTTACCATTATTTAATCTCACGTGAGAGAATGCGTGACACTTCCGTTGCCTGTCACTTGTATCAGATTTGCCGGGAATCTTGTTGTTATTCTGTCAACATGGCGTTCAAGCTGCCATCCTTTGGTTTGCTTGAGCTTCCTTCCACTGTTCAGGAAGGTTCCAGGGTTCGCACACACCTTGAAATTCCTTGAAAGTGCTCGAATTTGAAAATCAATATTCAAGGCCTTGAAAGTAAGTGAAAAGTACATTGGGTCCTAGCCTCCTGTGCAGCCGTCTTTTGGCTCGTCACGCAATCTTTCCTCCCCAACAACGTCTGCTGAAACGAGCGGCACATTCCTTTCCCATTGTTAGCAAAGATCAGCCGGAATCCACGTGAAAATTACTACAGAGCCAATCGGAGCTAGGTTTTTGTGCGATGTCAATCAAAAGCAGCGTTTAAATTGCTCCTTTGGCACCCCTTAAGAAGATTTATGTTTCTCCACGAATTCACTTCCAACTCATAACTTTTAATCTCCAAAAAACACATATTGGAAATAATTTTTCCTCTGTAGTTTCATTATAATCCCTGCTGCGAGTATACCAGTGTTCGGCAAGAGTTCTGTGGACATACCGGGCGGATCGGAAATGCCTTGGAAATCGATTTTTAAAAGTGTGTTTTTCTTGAGCGACGCGTTCGTCTGTTCCCAATGTTATAAGCGGTTACTTCGCTCCAAAAAAATCAAAGCAGACCTGCGAGCAGTTCAAGAGGAGATTAGGTAGGAATTTAAAAAAGATGTAATAAGAACGACGCGATTACGGCGAGATTTGACTAAAACGGAGGTGGATGTTTATACTGCGCTGATCGCATCTTTAACAAATTAAACGCACCGAAGCAAAATCACTAAATCTGTCACCCCCTACCACTTTCATTTCTTTGCAAGAAGACAATGGTGAAAGTTCTGCATTATTGGAAGGTTGCGGAAGTCAATCTGGGATCATTTTGTCAAGCGCCGAGGAACACCGCCGCTAACAAACGACGCCGGTTTGTTTATCGTACCTTCACCTATTTCGGTGGCTATTTGACATCTACTCCGATTCAAAGTGCCTTGCTCTGAAAATCGGGGACAGATCATCAGCCCTACGAAAGTTGTTGAGTACAAATATCTATTCACTATCCCAGTGATACTGTCAACAAACGCTTGCCGTCAGACTATGAAACCACCGTGTAAAATATGGCATGTTGAGTGTCACGTCCAAGACTGATAAATTAGTGATTTTCAGAACACGGTCGGTAAATTTACGAAGACATCCATCTTTTTATCTACAAAATACACCATAGCCTCTCTCTGATCGACAATCATACTCATTGAAACACGACGTTAATATCCGCCGTGTTGTTTCGAGATCTCTCGTGCGAGAGAATTTCCAAGTCCAAAGTACACTTCCAGGATTGGGAAGTGCGCTCTGATTGGTCTACGTAAAAACCCGCTTGTTTCAGCAGACGTTGTTGGGGAGGAAAGATTGCGTGACGAGCCAAAAGACGTCTGCGTAGGAGGTTAATTGGGTCCTTGAAAACCCTTGAAATTTGCTGTTTTACTGTTTCCACTTAGTGGAAGAACTAAAAAAGACTTAGACTTGAACAAATCTGGCAGTTATCCCTTTAACCCGATCGTCTAGTATCACATTCTAAAGGCATTTTTTACTACATGGAGTGCTTGAAATATTTGAATTGTGCCCTAGAATGTCCTTCAAAAGTCCTTGAATTTTTAGTCCAACAAAGAGTACGAACCCTGAGGTTCAGTTTTCGACGGAATCCCTCATTCGACGAAAGTTACATTTGCTTTATCGAACAAGATAATTCTCGAAGGCAGAGCACTTATAAAAATGGCTTGCGAGCCTTCTTTCGTCGATAACCAATCGACCGTTATTGGTATTCAGCGAAACAAGGCATCTACCGAGGACGGTGTATGAAGAAAGGGCAAATTTCACGTGTCATCAATAAAGCAATATTTTGTTTATCAAACAAGATAATTTTCGAAGGCAGGGCGCTTTTCAAAATAGTTTGCGAGCTTTGTTTCGTCGATTACCAATCGACCGCTATTGGTATTTAGCGAAACAAGGCATCTAGCGAGGACGGTTTTTAGAAGAAAGGGCAAATTTCTCCTGTCATCTGTAGGCCAGTATTTGCTTTATCGAACAAGATAATTTTCGAAGGCAGGGCGCTTATAAAAAATAGTTTGCGAGCCTTGTTTCGTCGATTACCAATCGTCCCGGCTATTGGTATTTAGCGAAACAAGGCATCTAGGGAGGACGGTTTACGAAGAAAGGGCAAATTTCACGTGTCATTAATAAAGCAGTATTTGCTTTATCGAACAAGATAATTTCCGAAGGTAGGGCGCTTTTCAAAATAGTGTGCGAGCCTTCTTTCGTCGATAACCAATCGACCGTTATTGGTATTCAGCGAAACAAGGCATCTACCGAGGACGGTGTATGAAGAAAGGGCAAATTTCACGTGTCATCAATAAAGCAATATTTTGTTTATCAAACAAGATAATTTTCGAAGGCAGGGCGCTTTTCAAAATAGTTTGCGAGCTTTGTTTCGTCGATTACCAATCGACCGCTATTGGTATTTAGCGAAACAAGGCATCTAGCGAGGACGGTTTTTAGAAGAAAGGGCAAATTTCTCCTGTCATCTGTAGGCCAGTATTTGCTTTATCGAACAAGATAATTTTCGAAGGCAGGGCGCTTATAAAAAATAGTTTGCGAGCCTTGTTTCGTCGATTACCAATCGACCGCTATTGGTATTTAGCGAAACAAGGCATCTAGCGAGGACGGTTTTCAGAAGAAAAGGCAAATTTCTCTAGTCATCTGTAGGCCAGTATTTGCTTTATCGAACAAGATAATTTTTGAAGGCAGGGCGCTTATAAAAAATAGTTTGCGAGCCTTGTTTCGTCGATTACCAATCGACCGCTATTGCATGGTATTTAGCGAAACAAGGCATCTAGCGAGGACGGTTTTTAGAAGAAAGGGCAAATTTCTCCTGTCATCTGTAGGCCAGTATTTGCTTTATCGAACAAGATAATTTTCGAAGGCAGGACGCTTTTCAAAATAGTTTGGGAGCCTTGTTTCGTCGATTACCAATCGACCGCTATTGGTATTTAGCGAAACAAGGCATCTAGCGAGGACAGTTTTCGGAGAGCAAATTTCTCCTGTCATCTGTAGGCCAGTATTTGCTTTATCGAACAAGATAATTTTCGAAGGCAGGGCGCTTTTCAAAATGGTTTGGGAGCCTTGTTTCGTTGATTACCAATCGACCCGGCTATTGGTATTTTGCGAAACAAGGCATCTAGGGAGGACAGTGTTCGAAGGGAGGTCAAATTTCTCGTGTCATCTATTTGCTTTATTTTTGTTTCGTCGATTACCAATTGTTTCGTTTCGTTTCGTTTCGTTTCGTTTCGCGGATTACCGTAAGCCTTTCATTAGCAAATGTGTTGTCGCCTTTATAAGTGAAACGAACCACCGACTGTTTGGATCCCAGGGCAAAAGAAGGCCAACCCTGAACACGAGTTGCAGAAGGAGTCCTTGCACTAATTACTATACTCGCTACACAAAAATGATGGATAAATAGTTGGGGCTTTAACTTATGGCGGAGGAAAATAGAGTTTTAAAACAAGTCCCGTGAAATGGTTTCCTTGGCGATCTCAGCTTGCTGGAAAACTCATTACCCTTTCAAAGGTGTTGTCCGCCGTAAATTGAAAATAGACATGTATGCTAACTAGGGTTTAATCTGCATAATTTCCATATGAAAAGCAGGTAGGTTTGTATCAAAACAAGGTCACCCCTAGCCTCGCATTCAATTAAAGGCCAGGGTACTGAGCAAAGAACTGTAAACTGGTCTATTCAATTCTTTTGGTTTTCCGACTTTTATCCGACCTGAAAACACCTTCTTTCTGCAGATGAATGCTATTTATCTTTGTGAAAAACCAATTGACTTAATTGCTTAGCATAAAATAGACCTGTCCTTTAAGCTTAGACACTTGTGTTATCACTCTCGACACTGACGCTGTAAACACTTCATCTTGAGAAGCCAAGCTCGGTACAAGAATAACTTGAGCCGTTAAAGACCAAATCCTGCCGTGTGCGTGGTGTATAAAATCTGTTCCGTGACACATTCTAACTTGGCATTTGTTTATTCGGGTGACGACTTTTGCTCGTCAAACGAATCGTGTCTACCTTCAGAAAACCTCTCAGATTACCACGTTGATATGGCATTGATAAAACATTTGGCAAGGCAGAAAGTTCAAATTAATCAAGTCGGCGAATAACATCGAACATTTTCCATTTGTGAATAGTGCCGTGAAGTCAGCCTGATCCCTTTGGACAAATCTTAAATTCAAATATAAATTATTTTGCCAATATTATCTCTTTTGCAATTGTAGACGGCGTCTCTTCCAAAAATCATTGTTCAGGGAGTTGTGCATGAATTATAGAACAATAAAATAGCAAACAACGCTGAAATGTTTGGTGCTTCTTTATGTATAGCACAGGCTTCAAGCATGCTTTACGGTTTATAATATTCACCGCGTATCAGTAACAGTGATCAGTTGGTTCGGTTTTCAGAATGAAAAAAAAAAAGAATGGGAGATATCATTAAATGCAACAAATATCCTGGGATGCCTCTCAGATTAAAAACAGTGGACACCACAGAAATGTTTGGTGCTAGTTTTCGTATAGCACATGCTTTTATAAATTGGGCTTGTTTTCGGAATGAAAGATGATGCAAGAAATTTTTCAATACAACAGACATAAGGTGTGGTTCAGTCTTGTAGCCATTCAGTTCATACAGAAATTAAGTGTGTGTCTTCTTTAGCGTTAGTTATCGAGATTATAAGTGGCTTGTGCTGTGGCTCATTGACCGGCAGCTTGTCAAGGTTGCGGAAACATTACGTGATCGGCTGTCTTATATAAATTGCGTAGGAAATTATATTGATAAGCATCTCAACAGGGAACCAGTGTGGAAATTTTAGGTGTAAATGTTCTGTGCTGCAGCTCAAAAAGTAAAGAAAAAGTGGATTGATTCAGCGGAAAGCCTATAAGATTTGAAACGTTCCAAATGGAATGGTATGTACCATTTCATATTCCGACCATATTTTCCAGGTTTTTCCGCGTAAATGTTAAGGGCCCTCGGTTTTCAGATCGCCGAATGACCAGCATGGTGATTTGTTTTAACAATTTCGGGGAAAACGAAGAATTTGTCTGATCTGATCTAAACTATATTTTCATGAAGATATTTGAAGCGATTAAGGAGAGCTCTTTTCTTCTCAAACTTGTTTACGCTGGGCATAGAACACGAAGCCATGACTGCAAGACACTAACAGATTGTGTGGAGCCGTTGCCGATCAGGATCGCCAATATATAAATGACCGGCAGTCCGAAGAAATCGAAGCATCAAAAATGTCCTCTTTTATTGCTTATTGCACACAATAATCATCAACTGACAATGTTTCTTCAGTTTTTCATTTTCGAACTCGTTAATAATTCATAAGTCCGATTGTCAATAAAAATTAGGCTAAATTCGTCACGTGCATGATTTTTGATACCAGATGAAAATAAAGATGAAAATCACTTTTGTTTTTTATCAGATCTTCAAATCGCGGATGATTTTCATCTGTTATTGGACAGCAAGATTTATGCATAAAAAAAGAAACAAATCAAACACAAGAACGATACTGTCAAGAGTGAATGTTATCAACAATTAAACATTTCAAATGAAGAATGATCCTCGCAGTTGTGAACGCAATTTATGCAATTGCAAAAAGAAGCCTGAAAAAAAATTCAGGACTTCAACGGGGTTTGAACCCGTGACCTCGCGATTACCGGTGCGATGCTCTAACCAACTGAGCTATGAAGCCACTGACGTTGGGAGCAGGTCAATTGTGGGTTCATATGTTCCCGTGAAAGAAATGAGTGTGAATTATATATGAAATGAATCATATATGAACTGCGGAAATGAAATCAAATGAAGAATGATCCTCGCAGTTGTGAACGCAATTTATGCAATTGCGAAAAGAAGCCTGAAAAAAAAAATTCAGGACTTCAACGGGGTTTGGACCCGTGACCTCGCGATTACCGGTGCGATGCTCTAACCAACTGAGCTATGAAGCCACTGACGTTGGGAGCAGGTCAATTGTGGGTTCAATTTCAATTTTTCTCAGCTTCTTTTCGCAATTGCTCGGAGATATTAGCTGCACAAACTAATCTAAAATCCGAGGGTAAATAAAGTAATGTATGTAACTAGATAAAAAGTAGGCCAACATTAACCTGTTAAATGACTATGAATGTGCGAAATTCATATATTTGAAGTGCATATTTAAAGAATGAAGATGCGAGTGATCCGCAGTTCAAATATATGAATTTCGTATATTCATAGTCATTTGTTCATTACTCAAGGGCTTATTACGAACCAACAAAATGACCAGCTCCCAATTGGCCTGTTAGCTCTGTTGGTGGAGCACCGCATCGGTATCGCAGAGGTCGTGGGTTCGACTCCCGTACAAGCCTGAACTTTTTTCAGGCTTTCTGATTTGCACTACTGCTTAGGTAGTGTTCATCACTGCGACAATCACCCACATCTTCATTTATTAACCTGTTATTTACAATGTAGTACGCAATATAATTGGTCAAAACTCTGTGGTCAGTGGAAGTCAAAAGGTTGTTCTTTGGATTTCAAAAGAACTTCTTGGGGAAATTGTTTGGTACGATGAAATGGAATTTTGAAGCTGGTCAAGATTTGCCGTTAATTAATTAATTCATATTTTGCAAACATTATTGCGGTGAAGCAGTCGAGTGCATGATCTCAAGTTATTACTGGGGTCGCAAGGGACCGAGAGTTCACGCCTAAGTGAATAACAACAGGTTGCATTTCAGTAGGGATTATTGAACTTGAAACGAAGGACTAAATATCTTCCACGTTGGTTTTAAAGTTGAGGCTAAGGAATCAATCATTGTTGTGGGGCCTTTTAAATTGCATGCTTTAGTCTTTGTATCGACAAAACATGTCTGTAATGCTTCAGTATTGAGAGCCCACTCAATAAGTAGTTTGCACGTTACGTCATCGCCGCCATGTTGGTGGACGTAAAGAATAGTTCTCTCATTAGCTCGTTTTGTTCGTCCACCAGCATTTTTATCGCTGTCTCTATAGAATGGCTGCAAACCACCTATACCGACACCCGGATAATGCGCACACTTCCCGTGGTGTCCTTGCTACCCAGGGTCACCCGTAATATTTATATTTAGCCAAGCCTTAAAGCGGATATCCACGATTATTATTGTTTTACTGGCATGGAGCAACTTCGCATGGCTTTCCTTGGGCCAAATTTGTGCCCAAGAAATGAGCAACAGCAGGGAAAACGAGGACTTTTTCGATCCAGATGACTTATTCGATTTCAAACGTTTGGAAAAGAAACAAACAAACATTTTTGAGTCCAAACCCGGGTCCAAACTACTTTCAGATGAAAGCGCAAAGGAATTCAAAGCGGATCAAAAACAAAACATTGCAAGAAAATAAAGTATGATGCGTGTTTATTGTTCGATATTCTTGGAGAAGGTGGAGATATTTGACAAGTACAAACATATCTTATAGTAAGCTAGAAAATTAAAATTGCTAAGCAATTTTGAATTTTGACACAAATGTCCGTAGAAAAGACCAAGTGAAGTACGAACCTGACAACTTATAACAATCAACAGCAATTGACCGAGGTTCAAAAACCACAAAACATTAAAATATTGTAAGAAAAGAAAGCACGATGCACATGTTTCTTCGACGATTTATAGAAATGGTAGAGAAATCAGACAAGAATTGGATGTGGTTCAAAAGTCACGAACATTGTAAGATAAGAAAGCACGATGCAAATTTTTCTTCGATGATTTTTAGAGATGGTGGAGAAATAAGACAAACGACAACCATATCTCACAGTAAGTTAAAAAAATTTCTAAGCAATTTCCACAAACTATCCTTACAAAAGACAATTTAGACCAGTCAACTGGAAGTGACCGCGGTTCAAAAACAACAAAACATTGCAAGAAAAGACAGCACGATGCACATGTTTCTTCGATGATCAGTTTTATTATTAGAGATGGTGGAGAAATCAGACAGGTAACCAACATATCTCGGAGTAAGCTAGAAAAATCGCTAAGCGATCTTCACGCAAAATGTCCGTAGAAAACATAAATAAGGGTACGAACCTGATAGTTAGGTCAGTTAACAACAATTTGAAATACAGAGCTGCATAATAGTGCCAAATCACACAAAATCGTTGCTTGGCTACGTAGACAGAAAACTCTGAATTCCCTTGATAGTTTTACTGTTATTTCCCATGTTCACCGAGGAAGCTTCTACAATTAAAGATTTTCAGCTGCAAAACATCATCCAGTTATAACCAAAAACAGCGCTTGTGAAACCACACGAGCTTAGATCTGTCCACGATAAAATTAACAAGTTAGAAGGCGAGACTTCTTTGTGTACAGCCTTTGGACGAAGATTTCTTGTTCAAATGAAGCATGAAGCGCGCTGGTTTTGGCATTTTCTTGACAGCTTTTTGACTACTTTCAGTCAGATTTTGAGACGTGCACATGCATTTCATCGTGCACATGCATTTCAGTCTCGTTTTGGTCAAGTTAACCTTGATTGAGCCTCCGATCCAATCGAAAACCAGTACCTGGTCAGCCGTCAATTTAAAAAAAACTGGTGACCTCGATGAGCTATAAACTGCGATATGGTCACGTGATACTGGTCAGCGGATACCTTGCTTTGACAGGTGTCAATTGACCATAACATGGATGTCCAATATCAAAGATGTACGCTGTAAACAAGCTAAAGTATGGCTGCCATGTTGGGCTCAAGTATACAAGTATTGTTTATTATTATTATTATTATTATTATTATTAATTATTATTAATCATTAGGCGACTTCGTTGTGCGTACGCGCCCACGAGCAATACCGCTAGCCATGATTACCATGAGAAAAGCAATTTATGAGTTCTTATTAGTCTGGTGCCCCACCTGGCGGGCCTCCGGAGTTCCGCTATAATTCATCACGCCTTTGTCTGCCTTTTGTTTTCAGAACTCAATGGAGAAAATTGCATGCCAGACAGACTATCACTCACTGGACGAAAGATTCTCCAAAGAATTGAGCTCGGAAAACAGATTTGTTCAAATAGAGGAAAGAGAAGATACTGGAGTGCTGACGGTAGAAATCATGGCTTCAATCTGTCATGGTAATGTAAAAATTCTAATCATATAGACCAGATGGGAAGAGGGACGTGATTTTAATCTACGGACTTGATGCGTGTATAACGTAACGCATTTTGCCTGTTTTTTTTTTTGTTTTTTTTTTTAATTAGTATTAATTTTTTTTGATAAATCACTCCTGCTCATTTATTAAACATTACTTCATACGGCCCAGTTGTTTTTTTTTTTTTTTAAAGAAATACACCCTCCAACACATAATATTGTTTGCTGCTGTTTGTTAGATACTAAAGTTTTACTGCACATTTTTTGTACAAAAACTATTTTAACACGAAAACGACATGTTTAAGATTTGAAATAGGCCCCCCCCGTCTCTATTAAGCCCCCATCTCTAACAAGCCTCCCGTTAATGAGACCCGAAATTAAATAAACTCCCGGAGCGCTTACAGTCAAGTCAGGTCAAGCGTACGCCACTAGATTACATTAATGAGTTGATTATTTGAACACTAAAGTCGTTTCGAATAATGCAATCATTTTTGAAATATTCGAATCAAACTTCGACTGCTGATTGGACTATGCAAACAAAAGATGTTCCTTAACTGGGAAATCAAGCACGAGAGCTATGTCAACATGGCGTCCAACGGTGAGTGCAAGTGATAGGTGAAAAACTGTATTGTAAATGTTATTATCGAGAAGTTTTTTGCTTACTACATCCCATAGAGCTTGTAGAAGACGTATTCGTGATAAAAGAATTTCAGGCGAAGTTTTAGCAAGTATTCTCTTCAATATTTTTGGTTTCAGTTTACAACGCTGTACGCTATCAGCTGTGTTTATTAAATATAGCTTCGCCTGATACAAATTTATTATTTCAGGATTCCTCGTAAACACATCTACGGACGTAGCCCAATCAGCAACTGAACTTCGATTCGAATATTTCAAAAATGATTGCATTATTCGAAACGACTAATGGCTCCAATGTTCAAATAATCAACTCATCAATGTAATCTAGGGGGGTACGCTCGACTGTAATAGAGCTTTCACTGTACTCGTGATCTTTCAATAATTGAATCCTTAGCTTTGCTGTAATAGTTGGCCACACATTTAAATCTGGGCAGCTTTGTTTCTGAAATTTATTTTTCTAAATATTAGTAAAATACCGTGATATAGCCGAAAATAAAGTTATTATAAAAAAATCCCTTTATTTAAACCGCTCTTGTTCCTTTTTTTCAGATAGAAAATGCAAATTTAATATAATAATCAGGCGCGTAGGAGGGGGGGTTCGAAGGGTTCGAACGAACCCCCTTTGAAGTTCGATAATGGCGGACTGAAATACAAATGATTATAACTGACAACACCAGAGAGGCCGTTTTTTAAAAAATCGAAAACTAAATACAATTATTCTGCTCCCAGGCGCGCTGTATAGTCGTGTCTGTTCGATTATTTATCTCTTTTCGGTAAAATATTGTATAAACTCTGAACGAAAAAAAAATTACGATTTCAGAGTATTTGTAAATCAGCGGTGAAATTGAGAATTTATCGTGGATCGG
>JAEMWC010000120.1:130000-225000 GCA_016490735.1 Pachyseris speciosa | reverse complement strand
TCGTAACTTGGGAGCTTGGTTTGACACGTCTATGGCTCTGACCGCACACATTGGCAAGGCCTGCAGTAAAGGTTTCTTTGGCTTGTACAAAATAAAGCAAATCAGAAAGTTCCTATCAGAAAAGGCTACTGCTACACTTATTCACGCTTTCGTTACCTCACATCTGGACTATTGTAACTCACTTTTGTATGGTGTACCAAAGTGTCAAATAGATCGACTTCAAAAAGTCTTAAATGCAGCTGCACGTGTTACTCAACAGGTCCCTAGATACAGTCATATAACACTAGTCCTGAAGAGTCTACATTGGCTTCCAACTGGTTTTCGAGTAAAGTTCAAAATCGCTTTACTGGTATTCAAAGCCCTCAAAGGAATGGCGCCACCCTATCTGAGTAGGATGTTTCAACCAAAGCCTACATCACGCTATTCCCTGCGTAGTACCAACGAAAACCTTTTGATCATTCCTCGAAAAAGATGCAAAGCATTTGGTGATCGTGCATTTGCAGTGGCTGGCCCAAAAATATGGAACAGTCTTCCTCTACACATTAGAGAGACTGAAAACCTTCATAATTTCAAAAATAAACTGAAAACACACCTTTTTAATGAAGCTGTTTATAAAGAACAGTGACATCCGAGGACACTTTTATTTTAATACACTTTTATTTTAATACAGACATTCGTTGAATTTTGAGACATTTTTAAGGACATTTTAACAAAAAGTATTGTGGCAGCATTATATCTTTGTACATATGAATTGTACAACGCTTAGAATTTTATATAGGCGCTATATAAATATATTTGTTATTATTTATCTGAAACCTTGAAAAAAAATTATACTGTCTAAGTCTGCTCAAGTTGAGTACAGTACTATAATACTACAATTTTGAAATTTTTCCTCAAGTAGAAATACAATGTATTTAATTTTACTAGATGCATTATTTAAATAATCTGGTGCCTCTGACAAATTTGTTTCAATTTCTCTATGCTTTTGACCCAATGTGTCCTACTGCATTAACATTGTAGTTGTTGCAGTACATTGACAAGTTCTAGCTCAGGGCTGAGTTACTCGAAGCATGGTTAGCACTAACCATTGGTTAAGATGTATTCAAACCTATAGGTTTTCATGGTATTTCACCCGGGTTAGTGCTAACCATGCTTTGAGCAACTGGGCCTAGGAAGGCAATCCTGAACAAAAAACACGTAAACACATTTGATTAATTCAATCATTCTTCTTAGTATAGTGTAAATGACCAACACCATGGAATTAATTAACTTTTCTTATGGTGCATGGATCAACTTCCAGTAGCTATCAATAGTCACAAAGACCAAAACTCATTGTACGTTGTCACTAGGGTGCAAGGGAAAATCATGGTGGTCATTTACACTAGTTCTATGAAAGAGCAGAAATAAATTTATTGACGACCACCCTCTTTTTAGCACATTGATGTTGCACTTAAACTTAAGTGTTTTGCAAAAGAAGATACACATTGCTAGCCTTGGCTAGATATGCAATGTTAAAGACGAAGAAACACACCTTAAGCAGACCCAGACATTTGCTAATGAGGTCCCTGTACCCAATGTGAGGACCTCAACTTCTTCCACTGCCACACATAGTGGATCCAAGCACCAAAATTCCCCAGAGCCAACTATTAATAATAAACTCTTAAACTTTCCCAACCATTCTGCCAAGGTTGCATTTGACTATTTAAACCTACAGGAGTGTACATGCCACTTTTTCTTGGCAATTAAATGTGGAAATCAGCCCTGTCAAAATGTGCCGGCAGCCGGGAAACATGCTGCCTACATTCAATTATTTGCCTCTTACTTAACACTTGGACTTCACTGGGAGCTCTCTAGCAGGCAAGGTTTGCTGGCGGTTACTGCCTACTACTCCAGCTACATTGCCCACTATTACAAAAAAACACTGGTTTAGCCGTCATTAGTATAATTCGATTGTATGATCTTAATATCTCTGCATAATGGAATTCTTAATTTTATAGAATTTTGAACTTTTATTGTTAATTTATATCTATTTCCTCTTCTTTTATGTAAGGTTAAGTTACTTCTAATTTTCTTTATAGTGTTTTGATGAATTAATTAGATTTTTTGTAACAGTAGGTTGATTGTAAATAGGATTTTAATTGAGGTTTTGTAATAAAGATTCTCTTATAAAAAATTTTGACAGGGCTGAGAAATTGTATTACCACGCAAATCGTTATGACATCTTCTCGACTCCCTCCCTTTTCTCTGAGAAGTCTTGGCAAAAATGTCATGGCAGAAGCATCTTCAATTCCTTGTAGCAAAAGAAAAAATGAGCTGTTTATTCCTTACTGCTGGGTGCACAAAACTACTGTCAGGTGTATTCCATTCTATTCAAAGCAACAGTGTTAAACAAGCACAAATTGAGACCCAAGGCGTCAATATGTTAGCGTTAAGTACCAGTGTTTACAAATAATTATGCAGCTACCTGTAAGAACTGATTAATGTAATTGTACAAGAAATCTCAGCTAAGTTAAGGAAATTCGTACTCCTGTACAGAAAAGTAATGGAGGTAAAACAAAAGTGGATTTCCCAATTGACCCCACAATGTTTGGCCCTCGATCATCTCACCATACCAGGAAAATATTTCCTTTACCTCAATGTGCTAAATGACAAAATATCCTCTTTTATTGACTTCAAATGATTAGTGCAAGACAAAATTACATTGGAAAAATTTACAACAGTCACCTCAAGCAAACAAAATCTTTTATGAAGAAATGGCAGAATTCTGCTCACCTCCGTTGGTTGTGAAGTACCATGTTTAAGTAAATGTTATGTGGTTTTGTACTTGAAAATTTCATAATCTTTGTAAATTTGGAGAATCTATAAATTTGTTGCATTGTGAGTGGTGTAAGTAAGTATCATACTGCAAGCAGTGTAGCCATATTGTGCTCAATGAAATAAACTGATTAAAAATAGGAGTGGTTTGGTTGGAACACTCCCCATTCTTTTTTGAAGGGACATCCATGATGGCAACAGCTGGCTGGGATTTAGCATATCCTAACAGCTTTTTCACCCAGGTTTGCTGGAGAATTTCGGTTAATACTCTAAGAGGGTTTTGTTTCCCCAAAATGCGACCAAATTCTGCTTTTTATCTGAATAATAAAGGATTGAATGGGAAAGACTTGTATTAAAGGGTTTTGGAACTTTATGCATCAATGAGAAAAGAGGAAACTGAATACAGTCTCTTGGGATGTCTAAGGCACAAGTGGAATGCATTTCAATAAATATGAATCTACATCTACACGAAGCTGTCCTTTGGCTTACATTCTTCAACTGTTATCCAAACAAAGAAGAAATATTGTAAACACAATGTTACGCTTCAAACACATAGCTGTCACTGGACTGCACTGTAACAGAAAACAGTAAACTACAGTATTGCAGCAAAAAACAAAAACATTATAACATACCAGAATGCAAATTAACATTCACATAATCTTAAATGTAAGCTTATAATTAACCTTACCGAGAAGGAGCAATGACAATAGTTTGGCAAAAAAACTCATCTCGCCGTCTTAGCTTGCAGCTTTAACAGTGATTCTTCCTTGACTTTTGACCGCAAAAGAAAGCTTCTAAACTCATTGTTCATTGTCTAGAATTAACAAATGCGCGAAAGTGGCCTTTAACTACTAAGAACTATTCAAGTTCTAACTGCAAGAAGTCCTATTAAACCTTATAATTGAAAGTTCACAATTAAAACGGCATGCTTAACTGCTCTCATTATCGTTAAAATTCATGCAGTTTTTGCGGGATCAATGCAAATTTCAATGCAGAAGGAGTTTTCATATTGAATAATGTACCTTTTGAAGAGTTGCCTTCCACTCAAGGCTCAAAGGAAAGCTGTAATTTACTAAAAGATCAACCGATCGAGTTAAAACTAACTCTCCCTTCAGCGTTGAAGTCACTCCTTTGTAGCTATTCCCAAAAGTAATAGTAACCGTCTCCTTCCAGAGTTAAAGTAACTCTTTTGTAGTTACTCCTAAAGTGAGTACTGAACTAACTCGCTTCCAGAGTTAAATAGCTCCTTTGTAGTTACTCCCAAAAGTGAGTAAGAATAACTCTCCTTCAAGAGTCACAATTACTCCAGACAGTGAGTTATACCAACTCTACTGACAGAGTTAAAATAACCCCCCTTTACAGCACTAAAAATGCGAATTAAAATAACTCCACAATAATAGTTAAATTAACTCCTACCTAATTTTAACTCCAATATGGAGTTAAAATAAACTCGTTTTAAGAGTTAATAAAAGTAACTCCAACAAAATAACTCCACCGTTAGGAGTATAATTAACTCAACTTCGGAGAAAATAACTCCTTTTGGGAGTTATTTTAACTCCCAAAAAAGTAACTCCACCATACAGAGTAAAATTAACTCTACTAGGGGAGGTATTATAACTCTCTAAAAATTACTGTGTACTAACGCCAATGTCGACACGCTTTAAGAGTTGACTTGGTGACACGCAAAAAACTTTTAACTCGCCTTTGAAAGAGAAATTCAAAATGATTTTCGGTGTTACATCCTGGTTAAACTATACACATTGTAGGAAAGGTAAAAAATGGACAGCCAAATTTCGATATTTACTAGCACACTATGAACGAGTTTTTAATAAGCCATGTAGAAAAGAGTGTCATAAGACTGCAAAATAACTTGACGCTCTAAAATTTATAACGCTAGAAACATAACTTTCCTTTATCCTTACAGCTGAAATACCCATTTTATGCAGAACTAATGGTGCTTTCAGTCATCCGATAAAGAAACCGAAAATTTGGAACGTGGAAATTCGCTAATTCTCATGTTTTCAAATGCTATTTTGGACACGCTCAACTAAAGAGCCAACTTGATGACACGCAAAAAAATTTTAGCTCGCGTTGTAGACATGTTCACCTTCCCTCTGAAAATCATTCCAGGCTTCGAACTTGTAAAGTATACACACTTCTCTTAACGTATTAGTTGTTCCAACCTCAAAACACAAGGTGAAACAACGTGTAATCAAACAGGAGGCATTCTTGCTGTTTTAAGTAGTTGTTTACATTTTTCTTTTGTTAGCGCTTGCGCAGAAACGCCGGAAACGGCCAACCGATTTAGACTCGGGCCTCCCGGCCGAGTAAAAAAACTTAAGCCTTTTAAGGCCTAAATTTAGTTATATTTTATTGTGACCCACAAAGGTGTTCCCATTACTGGATGTAGTACAGTGCGTCTAACCAATAAAATGAGGTGTTATTAAAACATGCAAATAATTGAAACAAAATATATTCTGAAAATAAATAAGAGGAAGGAGAAAGAGGAGAAAGTGCTTTTGCATTTGGTTGAGAAATATATCTAAACGTCAATCAGCACAATCAAAAGTCCATACAAGACTTTCTCCAACCAGAAATCGTACGTGTTATTAGGGATGAGTCATGTAATTTTCAACCTTCATTCCAGGGTAGGTCACTCATTTTTGTGTCAAAAGAGGGGTGAGCCGTACCCCACAATTCCAAATGTTAAAGCCAAAATTAAGTGTGTTTCTAAGAGGCTGTACAGTGTCTATGGTACCCTTATATGTCAAAACAATGATCACAACTTATTAATAAATAATTGGGGAATTTTCTGATACCATGTTCAAGAAAACAAACGAAAAGTTGTGGCAGTATTGATCCATCAAGGAACTGGTCTTTAAAAATAATGAAACTATTTTGAGCCACCTCGAGGTCTACAAGTGCCACAATCTTCGATCCTGAATTATTTGATTGCTCTAAAACTTCCTAAGGTCGTACCGAAACAAAAAAAGCCGGCAACAAGCGCGAGATTTATTCATAAACTGAATATTTAGAAATACGAATTTTGAGAAATACGGTTGTCATAATCGCGTTGCAATGAAAACATCAATGTCTTGAACAATCAAAATGCCCGCTAAATTGTTAACAGTTAAACTATAACAAACGGTATGAATGTTCAGTCCTGTCCTTATGTGCCGCCGCCACGCAGCTGCGAGGCTTATTAGCGTCAACCAAAAAGTTCTGACAATTTTCACCATTCTCTTAAGACTTTTTTCTAAAGCCTAATTGCAATTAATCTGCTAGTGGGTAATTCTCTATACTACATTACCTTGTAGGAAAATACCAGACTTTCTGGCGAGGAGTACCGATTATGAAAGATCCTCTCACTCTGACCATTAATCAGCAGTTGCTATGGGAACTCAAGCCACGAACTGTGATTGAGTTTGGCGCTTACAAGGGAGGCTCGGCCTTGTGGATGGCGGACATGCTTAAGATGTATGGCTGCATGTCACGTGTCATCTCTGTTGACATCGATTTGTCTTTAGTGCACCCTGAAGCTACGAAGTCTTCCCTGGATGTTCAATTCATTGAAGGAGATTTGTTTCAAGTTGAAAAAGTTTTTCCTGCCAACTTTTTAAAGGTAATTCAAAGGTGGATAAAAACAAATTACCATCGTCTGATTAAATTGCGTAATGATTCCATGAAACCAAGAAATCAATGAGATTACTAGTAGCTTTCAAGAAAACAGTTTAAAGTGCTATTGTGATCAAAAATATCGTTTCTCTGTTTTCTGTATATTTCGAAAACATAAGTACTGGCTACTTACTGAGCCATATTATGAGTCGAACTCCAGAGGGAAGTCCGCGTTTTTCAATCGTCAATGGCCGCCATTACTCAATTCCAAAATGCCCAAGCAAAGCTTTGAGACCTGGATTGACTTTCTCGTAACAGGACGTGACGTCGACACTCCACCGATCAAAACAAAAGTGGCTACTTTCTTATGCTGGAGGAGAGAAATCGAACAAGTTTTGTCTGCGAAAATGCTTCCGTGGCGTTTTTCCAAGCTTTCTTCGTTCTCTAACGTTTCTCTACAAATTGCTCGTGTATGGCGTCACGACCGGAGACCACACGTAAGACCGCGTTCCATTCGCTCGTGGGCTACGGTCTTGCGAACTGAGTAATGGCGGAGAGAGTTTCAGTGGTTTTCGTCCGGTTATTTTCAGGCAAAATAAGCATGAGGCGCTCTAATTTATAGCTACCTTTATTACCATAAACATTTTAAGTCAATTTAAGTTTAAAAGGCGAGGCTAGTCTCGGCACACCAACACTATATTTTTCCCTTGTTCACCACTAGATTTATTCCAGTCAAAAATCGTTGAAAATGGCATTTAGAATTTACACAGGGGCACCCAACGACAAGTTTCGGTAGATATCTGCTCGGTGGGGGGTAATTCGCCTTGTGTTTTCGGCGTCGATTAAAGAGTGCACTTGGATTTTCGTAACTAAAACGTGGCCTAAATGATTCGCAATTGGGAAATCATAGTCCCTGAGTTTTTCGAAAAGGTCGTAATTACTGTTTTTGGCAGTCAAAAACGTCATCTAGCATTTTCGGAAAGAAAATAGTTCTCTAGCAAGTTCGTGGAAAGTTCATTTCAGCTTGCATTTTCTCAAAGGAAAAATGTTGCTCCCTAACGTTTTCGGGCAACTAAAATTTCAGCTAGGGAATCCGAACAGATGAACTTCTTCTAGCTTATGAAAACATCACTTTAAACAGACTTCAAACACCAGAAGGTACTTAAAAATGCCTTTCTACAGCTTTTAGTTGATTTGGCTCGTTGGGTGCCCCTGATTTACAGCTCAAATGCAGTTTCACTTTAAGACACAAGGTAAAAACAAACAGACGGGTTAACGTCAAAGGTAAATTAAAATGCAATGAATTAAAGCAAACTGTTTGTAATGGAATTAAAAAACTGAGTAAAGCAAACGGCAGGATTTTTTCCGAATGAGTACTAACCATCAGTGATTTTTAGCCAGATGACAGGCTCTTAACGAACATGAACATTATCACGTCTCGTGATCTTCAACCAATCAGGGATGCAAGCTATTAAGCGATAAACTATAAAAAACGAATGTAGCGCAGGGTAGAATAGTGTGGTGTGTTTCTTGTCAAGTAGTTTCAGCAGCTGGACTGTGGTAGTGGTCTGGATAGGAATGATAGTATCTTAACGTATATATTTTCGGAAATATTTATCCATCACTTTACATTTTGACAATTTTCGGCTATTAGAAATATCGTCTTTGGATTGATAAAAAGTCAGTGATCCTTTTTCTTTCCATAAGAGGCGTTTAGCTATAGACACGGAAATGTGCAGAAGAGCGGCTCAATAATAATAATAATAATAATAATAATAATAATAATAACAATAATAATGGTTTATTGCAGAGTATCCAACAAATTAAGGTTCTTCATCTACAATATCTACACTATAAATCAACACCTAATAAAGTGCATATACATATTTGCAATTGTCTCACTGCTTAAAGTTCCTTACATGAAAGATGTTTCTTCACACTACGACAAAAGGAATTATACTCAGTTATGTTTCTAATAGCTATAGGGAGCTTATTAAAAGTAGTTGCTGTCGAGTGCAGAAAAGTTCCTGATTCTCTCGGAATAGAAAGGACAGGCGCAATCGAAGATCTTAAGCTATAAGCACTGACCTTGTGTAGATTTAGCTTAGGGAAAGTTCAATTCATTCAATTAGTGGAGAGCTTTGCGGAGAAAATTGACATTCAAGCCCGAATAATAACGGCGAGGTGTACTTTTATTCGCCCGGTTGGTTGGCTGCTTCTCATTATTTTTACGCTTTAAAGAGGTTAACACTGTTATTTGAATTATTGGTAGCTAGATTTTAATCCGGTCTACCCAGATAGGAATACATAAGGAATACATGGGAATACATAAGCCACTTCGCACAAGAAGGAAACGAACAACTAGCAGACTGTACTAAAACCCACTCAGTTTTTATTTGGTTTAATCTTGTTAATCAGAGTTTGGATCATCCGTGGTTCCTGGTTGAAGACGCGCATGTGAATGTTACAGGAGTGCTGGAACATTTCAACCGCTTTACTCTGCCTGGCGACTACATCTGCGTTGAGGATACGAACCCCTTCGTGCCCATGTATTCCGGGCAAGGTCTTCTGAAGGATCTCGGCTATCAGTGTACAGGACCAGAAAAAATCAACAATCTCAGAAGATTCTTGGGTAACCACCCTAACAGATACCTTGTGGATAAAAAATACACCGATATGTTCGGGTAAGTCAAGAAACTGTGCGGCGAATATTAGTTGCTAGCACCTCCGAAATGTTTTGAGTCCAGGCTTGGCAGCTGGTAATTTCGGGCGGCATTTCCACTTTTTTTTCCTGTGCTGTATGTATTTCTCTACAAAATAGGGAATTATATCTCGTGCGATTGGGCTTCTTGTGCTCATTAAAATTTAAATATGGTCAGCAGGGAGGAAATTTTCATAATTCAGTGTAGTGTTGAAAGCAAAACATCCAGCAGCGGTTTATGATAACAAAATATGATTACCTTTGCTATTTAAGTCTGCCAGACCATAGGGCCAGACATACAAACATTGGTTTGGTGCAAGAGAAAATAAACGAGGTTAGAGAGAACATGGCCTTATTTCAGGGATAATTTGTCTAAGGTTATTTTTAGATCACTTGCCAGCCTCCGAAATCCCACGTGGGTAGGTAATAGCCAATCACATACAGAGATGAAAATACACGCGTGAAGGGGCCAAGCGCTAAATGTCGACATCCTTTTTTGCGGAAGCTCAACATGAAATAACCTGAGACGAGTTACCCCTGAGATAAGGCTTGTATGGCGGAAGTACTTTCTAACCTCCTTTATTTCCTCTTGTTTGGAGCAAACAACTGTTGACAGTATCTTAATATAAGGGTATATACACACTGACTCTGAGGTTTCGAGACAACTAGGCTTTCCGAGTGTCTTAGTTATCGGCTAAGGGCCTCGGCTTTCGAAGACCCTGTTACTCGAGGCTCCTCGTGATGAATGAACTGAAACGCTCTAGTTTAGTGGATCTGTCATACACTTCCGTTGCTAAATCATGTTTCATCCATACCAAATAGTTATTCTGAATATTAATGCTCAATCATTTTTAACTATATTCTTTTTTGTTGTCTTAATTTGCTACAGGTACAACGGCGGCTGGAACATGAATGGATACCTTAAACGAGTCTAGTCTTTGGTTGGCTTTTTGATTGCTATAATAGTGTTTGAAAGGGCTATTTAAGCTGTTTTTTTTTTTTGAACGAAAAGATTTGATATGGTAAACCGTCTAATTTGTCTAAATTGTAATACTTAAAGCTTTGAGCCTTAAACCCTATCATGTTTAAATAAAGGATATGTATGTGTGTATGTATGTAATCATGTGGCTTACAGTAGATCACCATTTCTGGCTTATTTTATGAAGCATTGATGTCTTAGGCCTTCTTAAGGCCGCGCAAGACACTTAATCTCATTACGAATATATTTGTTTAAAGGATAAACACGAACCGCTCAACTGATTCCGACGATGCACAGAATATTCATGAGAAGAGTTTTTACGTTATAAATTTATTCAATACATTATGTGTTCGGCATATTTCTTATTGTGCGTGTGTTTGAAATCTCGCATGCGCATTTTTTAATACATTAGCGGACTTTTTCGATCTTCGTTGTTTGACATGAAAATTGGACAACGACAGTTTGCATATATTACCGCCTATAAGCCTCCATCTGTAGACAACAACACATTCAAACGCGAACTCTGCGATCTTCTGGATTAAGCAAATAGCCTTTCTGATAATGTTATTTGTACCGGAGACTTAAATTCGGACATCCTCCACCCACTTGACAATCACAAAGAGGGTCAGTGTTTACTGGCCATGTGTGACATTTATGACCTTGACAGCCTTATTAATGTTCCTACAAGGATCAGTAAAAACAGGGAATCCTGTCTTGGCGTTATTCTCACTAACGTTCCCGCGTTTGCCAAAGACTCGGGCGTCATTCATACGGGTCTAAGTGACCATGATCTCGTCAGTATATACAGTTCTGAAAACCCGATACATGCGATCAAAGGCAGAAACCATAACAAAACGATCCTTTAAAACTTTTGATAAGGATTTATTTCAAGCTGATTTATCAACAGTGCCTTTCTCTGTCTCATACGTGTTTGATGATCCTGACGATGTATATTGGTGTTGGCATCAACTCTACGATCAAGTTTTGGATGCTCATGCGCCCAAGAGTCAAGAAACGCCCGTCACCGGCTGGAGTATTTATAACAGATGAAATTCGGAAGACAATGCGGGACCGAGATAAACAGAAAAAGCGATATTACAGATCCAGGAATTTTCTCGAGTGGGAAAAATATCGTGTCTTAAGAAACAAAGTTGTCAGTATGAGAAGAAAAGCTGTCCAGGACCACTTCAAGACACTTTGCAAGGAGAAATACGCAGATCAAAGAAAATTCTGGAACACAATTAGACCGTATATTAATTCACGTAAGAAAAAGAACAATAGTCGTATTGTTCTTAAGGAGAACGATCAGATAATGCGGGAGCCACGTGAAGTTGCAGAAACTTTGAACGATTTCTTTTCAAACATTGTTGGCACTGATAAAACAACTGAACGCATGAAGGATTTCACACATTTTCCACACGACTCCGCCAGTGGCCAGATCACTCTAAATTATACCAGCCCTACTGAAGTGAAGGAAATCATGTCAGTGTAACATGAAAACAAATAAAGCCATTGGCTATGAACTTATTCCCGCGAGGGCAGTGAAAGATTCTGCTGAAGTGTTGTGTGAGCCGTACTGCACTCTCTTTAATTATATTCTGGACGTTGGAAAAATCCCTAAACAGTGGGAAAAGGGTGAAATAACTCCAGTGTATAAGAAAGATTGTAGCCTGTCCAAGGATAATTACAGACCTCTCACCATTCTTCCATCTTTGTCAAAAGTCTTTGAAACGCTTGTCCATTCAAGAGTCAGTCCCCGGTTTAGAAATATTCTCCATAAGTTCGTGTTTGCTTATAGAAAGGATCACGGTCGTGATACGGCCCTGCTCAGTCTTACGGAGGAATGGCGAAAGGAGCTGGACGATCGGAAAATAATTGGCCTTGTTTCTATGGACTTGTCGAAGGCTTTCGACTCTCTACCACACGATCTCATTGTGAAGAAGTTCAAAGAATATGGTGCTGACGAGAGAACTGCTAACATCATTGAGGATTATTTCTCTGATCGCCAACAACGAGTGAAAATAGCTGGAGAATATTCAAGCTGGAATTTCCAGAGGGATTGCCCAAGGGTCAATCCTCGGGCCTTTGAAATTTAATATTTTCATCAACGATCTCCTGTTTATCGTGAAAAGATGCAAACTCTCTAGCTACGCAGACGACACGCAAATTTTCTTTGCTCATAATGACTATAGAGAAGTTCAGAGTGTTATTAACTCTGATCTGGAGCTTGTTGATAAATGGTATGATGAGAACGGTCTGAAACGCAACAATTCTAAGTATCAAGCCATTGTGATGGGAAAATCTGATGCCACACTTGATTTCAAGTGTGAAAATTCCAGTATCACAGTGTCTAAAGAATTTGAGATGCTTGGCATAACGATAGATAACAAATTGAAGTTTGACAATCATGTTGCTAAAATATGTAGGAAAGTTTCACAGCAAATAGTTGTTCTTAAAAGAATGAAGAAAATACTTCCCGTCGAAACAAGGCGCGACTTATATTTAGCATTTATCCTTCCTCACTTCAATTATTGCAGTGAAACCTGGAATTTTTGTAGTAAAAGTGCTGCAGATAAATTGGAAAGGTTAAATGAGCGCGCGATCAGGTTTGTTTTCAGGGATAAGTACACGAGCTACCCGGAACTTCTTAACGCATTAGGCCTCTCATCTTTAAAACAACAAAGAATTACATTGTCTATTTTTATGCCGTCCACAATTCTTTAGCGCCTGAAAGTATACAAGACCTAATAGTTCATAGGAAGAACGATAGTTACAATTTAACAGGTGACTTTATTCTCTTGCTACCCAAGCCAAAGTCTACTACATATGGCTTGAACTCAGTCCGCTATATTGGTCCGAAACTCTGGAATTCAATTCCTAACATGTTGAGAAATATAACGAATTTTAAGTCTTTTCAGAGATCCATTAGACAAGTTGACTTAGTGCAATTTTTATAACCACGACGCTTTTTTAATATAATTTTAATTATAGTATGTTCCATATTTAGCTTTTTAACTCTTAGTTTTATTGTGTTTGTGGAATACCTGTAAATTAGCTGGCGTGCTTTCACAGACCCCTACTTCGGTCTCGTCTGTGAAAGCACGCCATTACTGTAGCTAAGTGTATTTTCACAACAAACTTTATTGTATTGTATTGTATTGTATTGTATTGTATTGGAGACGGAAAAATACTACAATTTTGTGTCCGAGTTTTCATCACGGATATAAAACTTTAGAAACTGATATACTTAGTATGCTATACTGTGATGTGAAAGAAGCAATATTGCAAAAACAAACTTCACAAAGAAGATCAGACGCTTCAAAGTCTAAGTTTCACAATTTTACTCCTATGGAAGGCAATAACTTTCAACGAGTTTTGTAATTGAGACATCTCATCGCGAGAAATCTCGGACATGCGTTTTCGTGCGCTTTACATTGAGACCTCTTTATAATGGTATAAGCCGCTGTTAAAAAGTGATGTGACACGGGCTCTCAATCAGGATATAGATGGAAGGGTAAAACGCAACGATGTTTACACTTAACTAAAAAATGCTGACCCGAAATACTGACCAGAATTTGAAAAGCGACAGAAGGGGAGTAAATGAGGAGACAGGCATCAGCAATGACAGTTGGCACTAAGAAAATATCAGGGATGTTTTGCAGGAAATTTGGATTATTCTCTATGGAGATTTTGAAGAAAGGAGCCAATATGTTGCGGATTGAAAATCATAGATATAACCGTGGGATCTTTTCTGAAATTTACGATGTTTTTGCCTCTGGATACCGCGGCAGATTTAACCTAAACGTAAGCTCCTTCGAGTTCATGAAAAAGATGGAAACTGATCATGTAACTTTGACGCGAACTGGAGCACTTATGCTTATATATACTACCTTATTATAGGAATATAACGAAGCATGTTAACAACGCGAACAAAATTTACGCGTTTTAAAATTAACGCGAATTTTCGAAAAGTTATGTTTACATACATTCATGTATGTACTGACGAATCTAAGGACATTTTGAAGTCAATATTAAATGAAGATGCGTGACTCTGACGGAGACGTAGATGAATTGTAACTTTGCTGATAATAAAGGTGTCTTAAAATAACGATGGATAGATAGATAGATAGATAGATAGATAGATAGATAGATAGATAGATAGATAGATAATGGCCCATAATGGCCCTCCTACAATTAAAGTAATAAAACGTATCGATTAATTAATTAACTACCTATATAATCTACCAACTAAATTTACATAATGAACTACTAGTAATACAATATTGATTAATTGACTGCTAATGAAACTAAAAGCTTTTGCAAATCTTAAAATGATCAAGAAAGGAATTCCTACTACGGTAAATTTAAAATTAGTATGGGAGAGTGACTCGTGTTTGGGATCAAGAGCGTTCCTCAAACGGCAAGCGCTTGAGTGAAACGTTCTAAGGCCAGAGTTCCTTTTACAAGCTGGTGTTGTTATACTGTTATTGGAAGCGAATCTCGTGTTGTCATTATGGGTGTTACTTATATGTTCAATATATTTATTAAAATAAGCCGGGCAATGTCCTTAATTTATTTTATGAAGCATATAAAACTTCCTAAAACGTATAATATCGTCTATAGGCAACCAATCTAATTTGTTAAAAAGCTTGACTGAGTTTTCGTAAGTATCAGCATCTAAAATTAGCCTAGCACATCGTTTCTGTAGTCGTAAAACTCTTTGAAGATTACCAACGGTACAGTTACCCGAGACCGTACAACAATACTCTAGTATTGGCTTGATGAGGGCATTATATAACATTTTCCTGTCATTTTAATTAACAATAAGGTAAATTAAGATACATAAAATTAACGCGAATTTTTGAAATTCGCGTTAATTACGTGCATTGTTAATTTCCTATAATAAGGTATTTAACAGTAATAACATCTAATTCTGTCTCCCAGCAGTAGTGCCAATTTCAGCTTTATAATAACTTTATGTATATCTTGTACCTGTGTTATTGTTCCACCCGACTCGACTAGCTCTGCTATACCGTTTAGGTGTGAAATAGGGTATCGATTTTGAATATTTTGGTCTGAAAAAGGGTATGGTTTGTGCACTCTAGTCTCGAATTGGGTATGATTTTTTAGAAGAAGCTATTTCGTCATCATTAGGCGATAAGACCATCCACAAAAGCCCTTCTGTTTTGTCTTTTAATTATGTTTACGCCAACCGTGTACGTGAAATAAGTCTGAAATAGGGTATTGAATTTTTTATCAGGTTTGAAATAGGTTAGGGAAAATCGCAGATTTTGGTCTGAAATAGGGTAAAGGTTCCAGGACGCGCCCCCGGGCTGTACATCTATCCAGTCCTACACTTATATTTAGTTTTTGGGTAATTATGGCCTAGAAAATCGGACCAAAACTTTAGGCGTGTCTATATCAGATAAATATGAGACACTCGTTAAACATTATTTTTATTGTATTTTATTCATGCATTATTAAGGAGTTTTTTTAATCTAATCTATAGTACAACTTAACTGAGTTCGGCTCGTTGTGAAAAGTTGATTGCAAAATCTTACTGAATTATATGACAGTTCACTTCACAGCGACTTGGAGGTGACGGCTGATTTTTCATTTTGTCCTAACGGTCTAATCAATTGGTTACCTGTTAACTCGAAATGCCAGTAGAAAAACAATGTATATATATGCTATAGGTCTGATAGCCGCGCCTTTTAAATTTGATGTTCATAAAAGAATGATATAAGCCCTCTTTGGTACTTTCAAATTTTGCGGAAATATTGCAATTCATGACCTATCCAAGATGACCGAAAGTGGAAAATAGCGTTGGGAGAGGGCCAGTGAAGGGGTACTTAACGTGAATTGGAGTGAAAATTTGTGGAGTTTAAAGAAGGGATTGAAATGTTAAAACACATGAATGTTTTGAAACACCACCAAACAGTTGACACCCCACAAGGGCACTCCTGGTTGTCGGGGGAACTGTTTGGTGTTTGTACCGCGTCTTCTAATTTCTGACTTCAAATTCCAATTTTAAACCTTCATAAAATCTTCAAGTACTACTACGATCGAAAGTGTGTTTGCTTAACACCCGACTCGCCAAATTTCAAGCTTTAATTTAAAGCAGACGACTGTTTACTTTGAGTACAACTTTTTAATTTAACGGTCCGCCATTACTCACGTTCATAACTGACCGATTAGGCATTGGGGAGCTGGATCCAAGATAAAATGGCGTCATTTACTCACTGGTTTAAAATTTTGCAGTGTGTGAATGTAGCTTATTAAGTATGCAAAACACGAGTCTGAGGGTCTAAAACCTCAAAATTCCCGTGCTGCATACTAAATCAGCTGGGATTACACACACTGCATTCTTACTGTCATGATTAATTTGCATAATTAGAATACATTATCATAGCCTCCACGTGCTTGTAGAACTCAGCTTGCAATAAATCTTGTTGTTGTTAACGTGTCGCTTGTGTGCGAGTGAACATTATATGGTGTCAGAGTAAAACATGGGAGTTTTCAAGCCTCCAGGAGCTCTAGTGCTTGAAGGAAATCTTTCCGAGAATTGGAGGAGATGGGTCCAACGCTTTGACCTTTATTTGACGGCGTCGGGAAAGATCGAAGAAAATGAAAAGGTGCGGTGCGCCATTCTGCTGCACACAATCGGCGAAGAAGCGCTCGAGATATACAATACGTTCCGATTCGCTACTGGTGAAGATCCTAACAAGATTGATCACCTGAAGAAAAAGTTTGACGATTACTTCAATCCGAGAAAGAACACTGTGTGTGAAAGATACAAGTTCTGGGAACATAAACAACAAGAGGGCGAATCTGTCGATCAGTTTATCACCGAATTGAAGACTCGTGCGAAGTCATGTGAATTTGGCGCCCAGAAAGACAGCCTAATTCGAGACCGAATTGTATTTAGTGTAAGTGACACTCGTCTTAAAGAGAGATTGCTTCGTGAATCGTCTGATCTTACCATTGAGAAAGCGGCGAGTCTTTGCAGAGCGGCAGAAGCTAGCGCTAAACAACTAAAGGAAGTGCAGACTTCGGAGAAGATCCCCGTTCACGCGGTAAAACCAAGAAACAAACCAACCAAGCCAGCGCCCGCCACAACATCGCGCCAGCTGCAGCAATTTAACTGCAAGAATTGTGGAACAACCCGCGATCGTCTCCAGCGTTTGGAAGACACTGTCACATCTGCAAAGGGAAACATCACTACGCTAAGATGTGCCCACAGAAGAATTCTCGAGTACGCACTGTGACTCCGAGCCAAGACGGCGCCATTGGTCGACAGTGCAAAGTCCAAACCGAAGAGTTATTTATCGGAACAGTCACCGGTGTGGCTATTGATTCAGCTTGGTTCTCCACCGTAACTGTTGGTGGATCGTCTGTTAAATTCAAGCTGGATACTGGCGCCGAAGCGAATGTTTTGCCACTCAGCGTTTACTCCGAACTCCAGAACAAGTCACCTTTAATGCATACCAGTGTTGTTCTGTCCTCGTATGGAGATTTCAAGGTAAAACCCGAAGGGAAAGTCACCCTGGCTTGTGAAGCTCAAGGATCAAAGGAAAGTCTTCCATTTTTCGTTGCTGCTGTTAATTCACCACCAATTTTGGGGCTCTCGGCGTGTTCAAAATTAAATCTGGTGAAAAGAGTCGAAAGTGTTGTCCAGGCCCCTCGCACAAAAGAAGAAATTGTTGACAAGTTTGCTGATGTGTTCAGTGGGTTAGGCTGCATGAAAGGCGAGTACCACATTGAGCTGGATGACTCAGTTCAGCCCTTCATTCACCCGCCTCGAAGAATACCGTATTCCCTACTTGAGAAACTTAAAGGAAAACTTCAAGAGTTGGAGGAGAAAGATGTTGTCCAGAAAGTTGACAGACCTACCCCCATGGGTTAACAGCTTAGTCATTGTTGAAAAGCGTGATGGTTCTTTGAGACTGTGCTTGGATCCTAGAGATCTTAACAAGGCTATTCGGAGAGAGCACCACAGGATACCCACAGCAGAGGACATTGCAAGTCGCCTCAGTGGCAAGAAAGTTTTCTCCATTGTAGATGAAAAAGATGTTTTCTGGCAGGTGCCCTTAGATGAAGAAAGTTCCCACCTCTGTACATTCAATACCCCCTTCGGCCGCTATCGGTTTAAGCGTATGCCATTCGGCATAAGTTCAGCACCAGAGGTGTTCCAAAAGAAGAATGAAGCCCTGTTTGGAGATATTGATGGTGTGGAGGTCATATTTGATGACATCATTGTCGCAGCTACAGATGAGAAGGAACATGATGAAACTATGCTTAAGCTTCTGGAAAGAGCTCGACAAGCAAATGTAAAGTTCAACTCTGCAAAGCTGCAATACAAAGTTAGTGAAGTCAAGTACATGGGAAACATTGTTTCTGCATCAGGACTGAAACCTGATGTTGAGAAAGTGCGTGCTATCACACAGTTGCCCTTGCCTCAGAGCAAAGAAGAGTTGCAGAAGTTCTTAGGGATGGTGAATTATTTCTCCCAGTTCATTCCTAATCAGTCAGAAATTACTGCGCCCTTCCGAAATCTTCTAAAGAAAGATGCTATGTGGATCTGGTCATATGAGCATACTCAAGCAGTGGAGCGTCTGAAACAAATCCTCTCTAGTCAGCCTGTTCTGAAATTCTATGACCCCACCAAGCCAGTCAAATTGCAAGTGGATGCCTCTAAGTCTGGTCTTGGGGCATGTGTCCTCCAAGATGGACACCCGATCGCTTATGCTTCTCGTTCCCTCACCCAAGCGGAGGAGCATTACGCCCAAATAGAGAAAGAAATTCTTGCAATTGTATTTGGCTGCGAGAGATTTAACCATTATGTGTATGGGCGGCCAGTGGATGTGGAGTCAGACCATAAGCCTTTAGTGTCTGTTAACAAGAAGCCGCTGACCAAAGTATCTCCAAGGCTCCAACGGCTGTTTCTCAGACTTCAGAAGTACGAAGGTAACATAACCTATGTCCCTGGCAAGTACATGTATGTTGCAGATACACTTTCAAGAGCTTACTTGGATGAACCACCCTCGGAGCAAGAATTAAGTGATGACATGGAAGTAATCGTCCACAGCCTCGTGGAACGTCTTCCTATGACTAAAGAGAAGCTTGCCCAGATGAAAGCAGCAACAGCTCAAGATGAAATCCTTCAGATGTTAAGTAAAGTTGTAAAGAATGGTTGGCCATCCCAAAAAAGCAAATTACCTGCATCCGTTGCCTACTACTGGAATTTGCGAGCTGAAATTCATGAAACTGAAGGTCTGTTATTCCTTGTTGAGAAGCTCATAATCCCTCAAGAGATGAGAAAGGATGTTCTAAACTGCATACATGAGAGTCACCTTGGTATGGAGAAGTGCAAGTCAAGGGCTAGAGCTGTCGTTTATTGGCCCGGTATGTCTACTGCAATGGAAAGAATGATCTCCAAGTGTTCTTATGTCTAAAGTACCAAAGAGAGAATCAGAAGGAGCCCTTATTACCCCATGAAGTCCCTCAGAGGCCATGGCAGAAGCTAGGTGCAGACATATTTGAACTGAACTCTAAGTCGTATTTACTTGTTGTTGATTATTATTCTAAGTACCCTGAACTTTGTCTCCTAAGAGACAAGACAGCTGGTTCTGTTATAACTGGTATGAAATCTATGTACGCCCGGCATGGAATTCCAGATGAAGTTATTGCTGATAACATGCCCTTTTCAAGCAAGGAATTTCATCAGTTTGCAAAAGATTGGGGATTTCAAGTCACCACCTCGAGTCCCAGATACCCACAGTCCAATGGGATGAGTGAAAGGGCGATACAAACCATCAAGAAGCTGCTTAGGAAAGCATTTGAAGATGGAAATGACCCGTATATAGCTCTCCTGGAGTACAGGAACACTCCAGTCTCAGGACTAAAGGAGTCACCTGCACAATTGTTGATGAGTCGCATGTTGAAGTCCAAGTTGCCTTCTACTGTATCCCTCTTGAAGCCTCGAGTGGTTCACAATGCCTATGACAAGCTCAAAGAGCGTAGGGATAAACAGAAGATGTACTACGATTGCAGTGTAAAGCGGTTACCTGAAATCAAGCCACACGAAACAGTGCGTATACGAATGGGAAAGACCTGGGAGCCGGCAACTGTTACTGTGCAGCATACAGCTCCTAGATCCTACGTAGTCTCAACACCTGACGGCACTGCATACCGTCGCAATCGTCGACATTTGTTGCTAACAAATGAGCCCCCAGTAGTGAGTACGGGACCACCCCTAGATGAAGCAGTGATACCGCCTGTCTCTGCCACACCCGCGGTTCCTGTTAGTAATGCTGAATCGGCCCTGCCTGTTGCCAATGAAAACAGCCCTCTGCCGACACAAGCAAAGTGTACCTCCAGTGGCCGTACTGTGAGATTGCCAGCAAGATACAAGGACTATGTTATGAACTGAACTGTTCTGTTACAGCAAACAATGCAAACATTTGAGCAAAGTTCATTTTATTGATTATTGCTTGATGATTGGTTAACCATTCATTCCAGGTTTATCTTGTTTTAAAGAAGGGGAGGTGTCATGATTAATTTGCATAATTAGAATACATTATCATAGCCTCCACGTGCTTGTAGAACTCAGCTTGCAATAAATCTTGTTGTTGTTAACATGTCGCTTGTGTGCGAGTGAACATTATACTTACTCTTGTGAGCTTTCTACGTCATTTTGTCCTCGATCCAGTTCTCTCAAAATTTTGAAGTTAGTAATGGCGGATCACTAAATAGAAATATTTCAGTCAAAATAAAAAACTGACTTCTCCCAATGAAAGCTTGATATTTCGCGAGTCGGTTGTTAAGCAAACAAACTTTCCAAATTTGAAGAAAAATGACGAGCGATTTTCTGATCGTAGTAGCACTTTCTATATTTCCTATTTCCCTGAACTGATTTAAGTAATCTTTTGAGAAAAATTCTCTCTTCCCAAATATACCCAAAAATATCCAAAAAAATTCACAAAATATCCCACAACATAGCTTCGTGAGATGAGCATAGGGATTTTTAATTGCTTGAAACGCGAACGAGATATTAACGTTACATCCATGTTAATCAACTAAAAAACGATGTTTAGGTTAAATCTCGAAGATGAGTGAATATAAAGTTGTGTCACGCAACTATTTACGCCTTATTCGTTTTTGCGAGTGCGTTTTGAAAAATCCATGGCGGTCTTGTGTATTTTCTCTGCAAAATCCTATGCCGTATGTTGAAATCCCGCAATCCCATCCAAAACCGGCGAACATGAATAGACTTTTAGACTCAAAATCTGTACTTGTTTGTCATTTGGCTCGGTTTCCTTTGTTCTTTTCAGGGAAATATATTACATCACCACTCATCATTATTCACTGTCTGAAAAGTTGGTGGCGGCTTTGATTGTAACAGGGGAGTGCGCGGCTGAAACAATAGCTGATAACAATAGCAAAACAATACAATATATATTTCCCCTGTTCATATTCCCCTGCTCATATTCCCTACTCATATTCCCCTCGACTTAGTCCCCTGCTCATATTCCCCTAGACTTAGTCTCCCATTACTTATAAACTCTAAAGAAGAAACAAACAAACACAGAGGAAATGTCAAACAGTTACCGACCAAGCGGTGGTCTTTCGTGTGTTAGCTGGTATCTAGTCACTGCTTCGCTTAGCACCCTCTTCGTCGGCAACGATTTGTAGACCGCGTTTTTCCCCTTCTCTCCTCCATAACTTCTTCGTGGGGCTTACTCGCTGCAAGGACACTGGTAGCGGGTGGACCTTCAATCAATAAATCATGATTTTCTCCTGGAGTGTTAAAATCCGAAACAGCATTTTCTGGGCATCCTGGCTGTGAGTCTGACTTGTCCCATTCACAAAGCAAATCCATCTCCACCATCGCTCATCGTTGTTTATAAACAGTGCTAGCCAAGAGCTCACTTTTCTCAAAATTTAACGGCAGTCGTTCAACTACGTGACTGTAGTGTACTGAATGCACTGTTTATGCAAAAGTAACAAACATGTTTACCACGCATACCATGAGACAAAAGGAAATGTCTGTACATATTGTTGTGTAGATAATAAATTCAATCCCACTGTGTACAGTACAACAAAACACGTTGCCTACGCATTGTTGTAAAAAAGTAACCGAAAACCGCAAATCAAGAAAAACATGTTTACACTCGATACCTCACCGCCTACAATCTACCTTTAAAGTTATTTTTAAAATAAAACACGACCAAGTAGAAATTAAGTTTTTCGTTATTTTATTGCCTTCTTTTTTTTTTTAGAAAACCCCACCAACTGACAAATAAGCATGTTATTTACCTGTCCCTCGGGGTATGTCATATATTCACCTGGCACCGCCCCTTGGGCTACACCCTCGGGGCGGTACAAGGTGAATATATCACATAGCCCTTCGTTCCAGGTAAATAACCCTCACATAATCAGCCAAAGATAAGTTTTGGTGTAGATATCTGTTCCGTGGAGGGTGGTTTGCCTTAGGCTTTCGGCGTCGATTAAAGAGTGCATTCGGATTTTCTCAACTGAAACGTAGCCTAAAAGATTCGCAATGAGGAAATCATAGCCACTGAGGTACCAGAGAGACAGAGCTGTAAACAGGTCATCTTCTCGCTGGAATTTGTGAATATTTTACTTTTGGTCGAGGCTAACAGTGTGCAAATGCGTTCTCAGTACTTTTATTCATTGGTCATGGCGAACTCGAAACTGGCCTATGCTTTGATTGCACCTGACGTCACGGCGGCCATGTTGGTGGAAAGAACATTAGCGAAAACGTCTTTTGGGAATTTCACTCTATTATTATGCAAACCTTGAGCTACATTTTTCTATTGTTTTGGCACCAACATGGTCGTCTTATCACGTGATTGCAATCAAAGAATTGCTGTTTTTGGCAATCGAAAACACAGCTAGCATTTTTCGGAAACTAAAAATAGTTTCCTAGAAAGTTCGTGGAAAGTTTATTTCAGCTAGCATTTTCTCAAAGGAAGATTTTTTTTCCTAACATTTTCTGGCAACTAAAATTTCAGCTAAGGAATCCGGTGAACAGATCAAATTCTTTTAGCTACTGATGAACACATCACATTCAACAGACTTCAAACACCACAACTGATAAGAAACTTAAAAGTAGGTAGCCTAAGGCTACATGTGTGGGATACCGCAGTACTACAGTCGAACCTGTATAGAGACCCTTTTAGGGTAAATTCCGACAGGTGACACGGCTTTGAAACGGCAAAAATGAAATAACGACGAACTACAAGACCGATCCCGTGAAATGGCGACAGCGACAAAAATAAAAGCAAAATGGACAGCAATATTGGCGATTTAAAATTTTTCAGCAACTTGATGGCATTCGGGGAGAGGAGAATGTCGAGAATGAGTTTGTATTTTGAAAACGTTGATCGTTCTGTCAGTCTTCTGTGTGCACGTGAAAACACACTGAAGTATAGCCCCTGAATTGCGACAACCCATTTTTTGTTAGAGAAACGACCTCAGAAACGTTCCGAACTTACCGAAATTGCAACAACGACATCAGTGTCACTGCATGAAATTCCTACAGCGACATGTGGCCCTTCCGAAATTGCGACATGTAAAGGTTTGAAATTCAGACGAGGGACATAAAGATCCCCCCTAACAAGGCCTCTGTATATAACGGCCCTTTATTAAGCGGCCACCCTCTATTAAGCGGCCAGTTTTCAAAGTCCCGATTTTTTGCTCATTTTGATAACTGTACTAGACGACCACCTCTATTAAGCAGCCACGGCCACCTGGTAGAAGTCCCATGTTTGTCGTTCTTTGTTCAGTTTTTTTACCTGTATTAAGCGGCCACCCTTAAAAGGAAACTAAGTCACATGTCATTTTGTGCAGTATTTTATTGTGTTTAAAATACGATTCATAATCACTATAAAGAAAAATAACATGTACAAAGCTACTGTAAGCTGATAATCGGCCGTTTAGTATCGTTTACGCTTTCCAGATGTACGCAATGTGCTGAAGTACAGTAGAAAATCACGAAAGCAAAAAAAAAATGTTCGTTTTGAATATACTTCACTCTTTAGGCAGAAATTCCTATTTATTTAGTTTGTTCTAAGCGATGTGATGGAGAATGAATCACCTTGAGATATTTTGTTGCGAACTGAAAGTCATAGATGATACGCTTCTGAATAAATACAGTACTGTATACCGTGGAAGAGTAGATGACGATTTAGTGCACAGTGCTACTTTCATACTGTTAAGTGACAAGTTGGCACGGAACCTTGTTTTAAGTACTGATTGCTTGAAAGACTGTTGATTGTCGCCATTAAAGTTGACATTAGACCACGCCCACTGAGTAGTTTTAGTGATCCTGTATTAACTCATGTCTTACCGACTTTTTCTAAGTAATGTTTGCAATTCCTGAGGGTAGGAGGTCAAGACGATCTCGTCATTTCATATAAGGAGTTACCACAGAGATTTTGCTGGTCAACAACACCGAAGGCCCTATCTTTTTTGTCACACTTATCACGCTAGCTTTGACTTGTTTTGAAGCCAGCACTCGACTTCCAATTCACTAAGTATTTGATTTATAAGTGTGTTTTTCGAGCCATTTACCACTTCCTGCCTGGAATCCTAAGGCTGGGCTGGTGGGTAGAGGCAATCTTCTAAAAGAAAACAGAGGTAAAAACAATTTCACGGCAAGTGGGCCGCCTAAAGTGTTTGATGAAGCCACGAACGATTCACGAGTGAGGTTGTGTTTCTAACCGATCTGTGGGTAGATTCCGGGACCATTTTAGCGAGTTTTGACTTGTAAATAACGCAATCAGTGCAATATTTTGTTATCAGGACCGGGTGGCTCGACATTTATAGAAAATATCTGAAATGGAAATTAGCGGACTTTCGTGCCGCCGTTATATAAGAATTACCCAGAATTCCATTGAGTCACAAAGGCGAAAAGACCAATGAGTGCAAGTTGAATCAAATAGCGTTATCCACGTCGCGCTAAAGACGTGAGCAGGAAAATGTGGAACAGATTTTAAGAAGAGGAGTCGACGTTTGCTGCCAACGTAGACTTTTAGCTTCATATTCAATGAAAATCGTTATGTACAGTTTCGACGGTATATAAGTAAAGCTAACAATGTTAACTATACAATTTGCTGCACCTGGAAAATGGTTCGGCAAAAGCTCCAAACGCCGTAAGTTCTCTTTAGATTTAGTTCACGAACATCTTGCATCTTTGTATTGACATTCAGTTCGTACCGGCTGCTTCGTCTTGATGTGGAAAATGCTGTTTAAAGCACTCTTAATCGGGATGCTTAAGTTAAAATTGGACTTTCGTACTGATATTAGATTTCAAGAATTTTCATTCGGAAGCCGGACACCTGATCAGCCCATACATGAACTCCATGTAATATAACGCACAAATCATCAGTTCCAACTTTTCAATGATTACAAAATCGCTCTTCCGTTAGCAAAAATCTGCATATTTATTCCTGCTGTTTCCTTAGATACCTTGCTTCAGATTGATTTTCGGATGTTGCATGTAAAACAGTGGAAGTGTAGTAAGTGTTTATTCCTTGAAAAGCAAGTGCTAATAAACTTGAATTAACACTGAATTAACAGATTGTGCATTATTCATTCCGGAATCGAATGATTACCTGATTTACTCGGCAAATCAGCCCTGGTTTCAACCATCGTTTGGTGAGAGGATTGCGTTTTCACATGGTACGTATAGGTCAATTTGCTTGCGTTCCCTGAACCGCGTTCATTTGGCCAGCAACAATAAGGGGAGGATAGCGGGGACAGAAAAAAGCTACGATGAATCGAAAACAAATCCAAAGTACTCAGATGTCATTGCCATTTTTTGTTTCATTCAATCATGATTCAATGCTTTTGAACAGCTTACGATGACTTCGGAAAATGGTACACCAGTGAGATGATTCAAATTACATTTCCAGTGCGGGTACTTCTGAGTTTGATTTGAAAATTGGTTCTAAATTTTGCTGGAAAGGGTGCAATAAAGACGTTGTTGTTGTTGTTGTTATTATTATTAAGAGTAATATTGCTTTACTGCAGTTTTCTATTACAGTCTAAAATAAAATCTGTTAGGTTGTAATAGATCCGCGAATTTGCAGTCTTGTCCCCTACATGTTTAATTAATAGCGCTATTCATCTTTCGATACTTTTCGATTGAAATCGAACACTAACAACAAAAAGTAGATCACAATCGATAATCGCAACAAATCGTATGTTCAATTTTGATCGATTTCCGATATTTGTCGATTGATTAGTATCGACTTTTATCGACATCGATCGATTTTTATTGACTATCCAAATTATCGATTTGTAACGCCCTGTTATCTCTCGTGCCATTTCCTGTGCGCCGTCGTAGAATAATCTATTATATTACCGGTATATATGTACTTGATCATTATAATAAAGGGCACCGTTGTAATATGCTGACGAAAGCAACTTTTAAGCCTCGCTCAGTACTAATTGTATGACCTCAAACTATTCAAGTTTGTCTATCACTTGTTAGCTCTAGTATAGTTTGCAGTGATCTAAAATTAAAGTCTGTTGTCAAGCGAAAGCGGAAGTTTAATAAGTCGGTCCAATATAATTGAAAAGGGGTCTATCATGACAACATACGTGTAGCCTTTGCTTGCATAAAAGCGTATTTTAAAAATGGCTGATCTGTCGACACCATTTGATGTAATTTTGGTGGCCAAAAGTGGAAAGGAGTTTAAGGCCCACAGAAATGTTCTTTCAGATGCAAGTCCTTTCTTTGAAAAGCTTCTCAACAGCGACTTTAAAGAGGGGAATGAAGGTGTCATCCGACTTGAAACATTGTCTGACTCTGAGGTGGCAGATATGTTGGAGTTTGTTTACACTGGTAACGTTGAGAGCTGCACTCTGGACCTAATTGCAATAGCCGATTATCTGTTTCTACCGCACCTAAAAGAGAAAGCTGGAAATGTTTTGAAACAGGGTATTTCAGCTTACAACTGTCCTTCAATTTTCTATTTAGCAGAAAAATGCCGATGCAGCGAGCTCTTCGAAAGCACCAAGAAGTTTATCTATTCAAATTTTTCCACCGTCGCAAAAACCAAACCTTTCATGAGTTTGCCAAGTCATGAAGTCGTTCTTAAGTGGATTAACTATGACAAAACGGCGAACGTAGCGTAAAATTTAGAGAGCTATTTCGCCACGTTCGACTCACGCTTTTAACACGCGAGAAGTTAGAGAAAGATCTCTTGAGCAATGATCTTGTCAAAGAAAGTGATGAATGTCTCCAAGACGTAACAAGAGCATTGGCCTGGATTGATAAGGCAGTCGATTTTGGTATCCCACAACCGCATTCTCTACGAAAGGCTTTTGAGACAAGTGTAATCGCAATTTGCAATGAGCCTTTAAATACGTTGATTTATCATCCTGATTGTGATAGATTTTATCGTTTGCCTGAGAGGGCCATTGCTACACAACAACCTCAACACATAATCTCATTTCAGGGAAAACTGTTTGTTTTTTCCGAGGACATTCATGACGCACAATGTTATGACCCGGATTTGAATCGCTGGTCTCCAGCGCCATGGGCACACATGAATGCAAATGAACAATTTTTTAGTGGTAAACAAACACTAAAGGCGGTATTGGTTGTCAAAAACGACCTCTGGTCTCCAGCGCCATGGGCACACATGAATGCAAATGAACAATTTTTTAGTGGTAAACAAACACTAAAGGCGGTATTGGTTGTCAAAAACGACCTCTTTTTCATGGTTGAAAAATATGCAAATTCGACCTCACTGTGGAAATACGACTTCCAAACGAATTTAGGAACCTCCTTGGTTCATTGGTTGAACAAGATGCAAGTATGTTTTGTCCCTTTAGACAAGTACATATACGCCATCGGTGGCTGTGTGGATGATTTGAGTAGTAATGATGACTGGTTCACTGTCTTCAGCCAATCGGCAAGATTTGACTCAGAGGAAAACAAATGGGAGAACATAGCAAATTTGCAAGAAGCCAGGTGCCATGCTGAAGGTGTTGGTACAAAGGAAAACATTTTTGTTGTCGGTGGGTGTGGAGAATTCTTCAACGTTCTCAAAAGCTGTGAAGTATACAAGGTGGAGGCAAATGAGTGGCATTTTATTGCCAGTTTAACGGTGCCTCGTTGTGCTGTAAACATGATGTCAGTCGATGACACGTTGTGCGTCCTGTGCCCTACCTCTGCATCGAAGTGGGAAATCTCGTTCTACGACCACAGAAAGGACACGTGGAAGTTTAAGGCATGTGTGCCTTTGAATCGTCATGAATTCAAAATTGCTGCTTCTTTGAAAGCCTGCTCACTTAGGACATTTGCAGGAGGCTTGGATAATCTTCAACCCATAAATTCCGATCTATGAAATTCGGAAATCAATATACCCGATTGAAAAACAGTTGTCGGAAGACCATAAACGATACGACCCAGTGGTTTTCTAGGGAATTTCTGAACTATTTACTTATTTGCTTATTTATAATGAAGATCAGTATACCCGAAAGGTACTCCGAAGACTTGCGTTGATGGGTCGTATGGGCCGTACGGCTGCTGTGAAAACAATTGCTAAACAATACCCATCTGTTTTTCCAAATAACTCTGTCCAACGACCTGGCCGTAGTGCCAATAGGAAATTTTTTTAATGTTAAAGTGCACCTAACCCCACTGAAATATTTTTCGCTTGAATAAATCTTTGCCCCTGTTCGAAACGCGATGTGCCATTTGGCGCCTTTTGAAATCCTTTATTGAATTTTTGTGGCTACTGTTGCTATAGTAACAGTATCCACCATGCTATCGGTCTGTTAATGTAATAAATTAAGTAAGTAAGTAAGTTAAGTTCGGGAAATGTTCGATCGTCTTCTCGATACCTCGGAAATTCACTGTCGCTGCAATTCGTAAGTGATCAGGTGGAATCGCTCAAAAAATGTGCTCTTTGTCGGACTGTCTTTCACATTCTCAAGAACGTGGGCATTCTTGAAGGTGAGTTCCTCGTACTATGAATACTCCCGTACTCATTTGAACTTAGACTTGAGTACAGCTCTCACTCAGTGTTTTAAGCGCTTCATGACAAAGTATTACTGAGATATTACAGTAATTTAGTGGGAATATAAAACAAAATGTCGATTTCTACCGAGTCGCGTTTGTTTGGAAGCCGCAATGAACGTGTGCCGTGCAGTACCAGTGTTCAGTCAAATTCCAGTGTTTCTTCGTAAAGTATGTTACAGGTTGCTTGTTCAGCGGCGCTGGTTCTTTGAGAAGCGCTGCGCTATATAAGCTATGTATTATTATTATTATTATAATTATATATTGTTATTTAATTATTATTATTATTATTATTATTGTCTCTTTTATCACAGTCTTTGCTGGTGTTCTTTTTGAGCATCAGCCGGGCGCAAACCATGCACCTAGTCACTCAAGTCAATCATTCTGTTATACACTGAGCACCTTTCTGAGGATTCGCGCAGATCCCAGCATGCAGATCTTTTGAATCTTTATCATCATCATCATCATCATCATCATCATCATCATCATCATCATCATCATCATCATCATCATCATCATCATCATCATTATTATTATGGCTGGTGAAAGTCATGGGTGGTGAAAGTCATACAGCTTAACGCCATTTTAACAGCACGCGGTCCGCTAAAATTACTAGCACCGCGTAGGAAAATCTCACTTTTGCCGGTTTTACAAGTAATCGAACAATCGTTTCGGAATTCGAATACTACATGGTTTGAGCTTTCCATAGGTAGGAAAATTATTATCAAGCGATACATACAAGGCATTCTGCAAAATTCAACGTGTTTACTAGCATATCACTCGCTTGTCAGTTCACCTACCTGTGCAAACTTAATTCCACGTAAGCAATTTTTACTTTTCCATTTCTGTTAGAATAAAAAGACGTTCTAATATTTGTAAACAACATTGCTTCTTGTTTCTTTTGGTGTAAAACTAGACTCATAATAAGGTGATATTATACAGATTTTTTTCTTATTTGGACTACAAGTAGCCGGACTTGAGTAGTTTACACTCTTTAAGTTTCGTTATGAAGTGTCTGACTGGATTATAACATAAGGGAGGTTATTTTCTAAAGAAACTGTGGTGTTGCGTCGGTGGGGGGGTGTGAAACACGAAACTTTGGTTTATCAACGGAGTTGATAATGTAAATTGAGCACCGTACAGGGATTCGTTTAACTGACGTTTCGAGCGTTAGAATCGAGGAATTGTGGGTTGTGTGTGGTTTACGGTATATACAGAATATGGAGCTACGCATAGTGGTAACATAGTAACGTGAAAAACAGGAATAAATTAATTGAATGAAATTAAAAGCGCTCGTTGATACCGTGGGGATTAAGAGTACCGATTTGAAAGATGAATTTTTGCTCGAGATTTTTACGGTACCTTGATGTAGGCAAAGACCGGAGATCGACATGTGCTGTTTGGAATTGGTAGAGAGATTAAAGTGCCGAGCAAGTAGTGTTCATAACTGCGATGATCATTCACATATTCAAAACTGTTTGCGTTGCCTTGTCCGTACATATACCTGAAATTTCAGAACACAGCATAGAGCTCGAGTTAGCGAATTGAAACCATTGTGAAAACCAAGGTTTTTTCTTTTTTTGTTGTTGTTCGTTGTTGTCTTTAAAAGATAACCGTGGCCTGGTACCATGTTTGGCTCCATTACAGTCATCTTTGAAGGAGCTCGGTTACAGAGTCATCTTTAAAGGAACTCGGTCACGATATTTTGAGTCATTATTAGAGACATTAAAAAATGCATTCACATAACGGGAACAGAGAAATAACAATTTGGCAGGGGAGATAAGCACCAAAGAGAGACGATTGAAACGGATCACAAATGAACTTTTTGCCAAATTGAGGCTTTTTGCCAAATTGATCCTTTACGGTACAAGCTGGACTGAAAGTGATCCCTTTCTGGACGGTTGAGAAAGCGCGCAAAAAGCCCAAACCTGGAAAGAACGAGCCAAGGAGTCGAGGAGGAGAGAAAGGGAATGCGCTCTAAAGTGTAATCGACGCGTCCCGAATTTTCCTGACTAGGAGACAATAAAGAACTACTGATCACCAGGCGCCAACTAATGCTCTTTTGCTTTTAGGTTCCAATATCGACATGTTTATTCTCATCACCGTTTTCATATGTTTCCTATGGTACAAAGGGGGGAGAATTTGTTACTCGGGCTGCCCGCGTCTCGCGCGGCGCCCGGGTCTAAGATTACCGACGGTTCTTCTTTTTCGTCGTCGAGTATCGTCCACAAAGCTCACTTCCGGCGTTTCTGCGCAAGCGCTAACTATTTTTAACAGAGTGATGCCTGTTGTCACGTATCGGAAAATGTCGATTCATCTTGTGTCTTTTGAAGTCTGAACAAACAATATGTTAAGAGAAGTGTATGGTGGCCTAGAACTGCCATAAGGATTTTTGGTGTTTTTTTTTTTTTTATCTTTTTCTTTTATATTTTATTTTAATTTAGTTATTCAGTTTATTGTTTTTGTTTATTTCATTTCATTCGTTTGATTTGATTTGATTTGATTTCATTTTCAAAAACAATTTTTTTATGAAAATGAAATTAAAGCAAATAAAAACGCTTAGTCTAAAATGAAATTAATATGAAAGTAAAGTCAATTGAAAGCAAATCAAATTAAAAGCAAATGAAAAATTTATCACCGTGGCCTAAAACTGCCATAGACCAAGATGCCTTGGGGGCGGCTTGTGCTTCCAAGATGGCGGCGGCAGGATTCTTGGAAAGACGACTTAAAGTTGAGAGAAAAGCTGAAAGATTATGTGACAGCAGGTCTTCGCCGCGAGGAGATTTTAGATTTTATGTTAAGAGATTTCGATTGGTATGCTTGGAGCATAAGAACTTAAGAGAGGCGTCTTCGATACTTCGATATAAGATCGACGTGTCTAGATACCCAGCAGCCGGGAACTGATTTCAAAAAGCTAGATACGCGGCAGCCAGAAATTTTGACCAATTTTCTCGAAACAGCTCGTTTAATATAAAATTTTTTACGTGTTTTGTAACACAGAGGAACATTTCTATAGAGGATATCTGGTAAGACTATAGACTCTTAATAATTTTACATAGAAATCGAGTAGACTCAGCAGATGCCAAGAAAGATTTTCGTGAAAGTACAGTGCGAATTTCCGACTACGGGCATCTTGTATTTTGAAAACCGTGCCCATAAGTGAAGATTCCAAAGAATATGCTTTGTGTAAGCACGAAAATTTCATGCAATAAAATACCAAACCTTCCTTAAAAATCGCTTTGGATTTTATGCCAACGAACATGAAAATGCTCTGGGGGAGGTTTAGACAACACGTTTTGTCGATATTACCCGAGAGCTGATCAGTCACGTCCGCTCGGTGTGTCAGAACTTGAATATTTTTGAAGTGTCGAAACTATGAAGATTTCACTGTATGCCCCAGGCTCTACAGTTGCCTCTACTTCAAGCCCAAAGCAATGTTTGAAATCGCTTGAGTTTTCTAAACAACTTCCTGATGTTTTTACAAAAATTAAATGAGATATTTCGAGCATATTGGACGTGAATTTCCGACTGCCGGGCATCTAGTATTTTGAAAACCGTACCCGTGAGTCAAGATTCTAAAGAATATTCTTAATGCAAGCTCGGAGAATTTGTTCACAACAATACTAAACCTTTGTTTAGAATCGCTTGGCATTTCTGAACAAACACTAAATACTCTGGTGAGGCTTCGTTGATAATTTCTGCAGATATTCATTGGGAGTTGACTCAGTGTGTCAGAACTTGAGTATTTTCTAAGTGTGAATGATATATGAAATGAATCATATATGAACTGCGGAAATGAAATCAAATGAAGAATGATCCTCGCAGTTGTGAACGCAATTTATGCAATTGCGAAAAGAAGCCTGAAAAAAAAATTCAGGACTTCAACGGGGTTTTTTTTCAGGCTTCCGTTTCGCAATTGCATAAATTGCGTTCACAACTGCGAGGATCATTCTTCATTTGATTATTTTCTAAGTGTCGAAAACATTGAGATTTTACTCTACGCCCAAGCTCGACAGTCGCTTCTACTTTTAACCCAAGGCAATATTTGCAATCGCTTGAGATTTCTAAACAAACATCTTATGTTCTTAGAGGAATTAAACGAGCTGTTTCGAGAAAATTGGTCAAAATTTCTGACTTCCGGGTATCTAGTTGTTTCAAATCAGTTCCCGGCTGCCGGGTATCTAGACACGTCGATCTTCGGCGCCGCCATCTTGGAAGTACAAGCCGCCCCCAAGGCATCTTGGTCTATGGCAGTTTTAGGCCACGGTGATAAAATTTTCATTTGCTTTTAATTTAATTTGTTTTCAATTGACTTTACTTTCATATTAATTTCATTTTAGACAAAGCGTTTTTATTTGCTTTAATTTCATTTTCATGAGAAATTGTTTTTGAAAATGAAATAAAATCAAATCAAACGAATGAAATGAAATAAAACAAAAACAATAAATTGAATCAGTAAAATAAAATAAAATAAAATATAAGAGAAAAAGATCAAAAAACACCAAAAATCCTTATGGCAGTTCTAGGCCACCATAGAAGTGTCTATGCGAATGTTTGCAAGTTCAACGGCGAGAAGAAAGCTTTTAATATGAGTAAACTTAACTCCAGATGGACTGCCGTGTTTCCTCGTGAGTAGTCTCTAATTTTGGCGATGAATTGTGGGGCGGGCGAAAGACACGTGTGCACGCGAAGTTGCCAGGAGACGCGACGCGAGGGGAGCGCCAAAAATTAGAGACTACAGACAAAGGGAGTTTGACCTTTCACGGCCGAGTGATTCGGAAGTGTAAATCTCATATCAACAGCAAGAATGATGCCTGTTGTCACGTATCGGAAAACGTCGATTCACCTTGTGTCTTTGAAGTCTGAACAACTAATATGTTAAGAGAAGTGTCTATGTGAATGTTTGCAAGTTCAACAGCGAGAAGAAAGCTTTTAACATGACCAAAATTTAACTCCAGATGGACTGCCGTGTTCCCCGTATCCGCTCCATTGAGATGTACATTTTGTTGAATAACTCAAGTACCGGATATCACACACCACTGAGACTTTGACAGGTAGTTTATTTACTATTTTTCCACAATATCTCAATTTCTGGACTTTAATTTTTAAATGATAAGCGATTAGTTTTAACAAATGTACTAGCGTCACTTGAAACTGTCCAGAAACGTTCCTTTCTTGTGTTTCAAATGACCCTGTATTGACGTATTTGTAAACAGTTTCACTCTGCTAATTAATTTTCTACTCACATTTCACCGAGACTCCATTAACGTTTATGCGAAGAAATCCTATATCGTTCGATAAACGTTTCCTTTCTCAAACAATTATCCATCGAAGCGAAAACAAGTGTGCTTAGTTTTTTTTGGAATCAATACACTATTTTTATCACCTTGCATAACGATAAACCTCTGTGGCCTAAAGGTCATTGTTCCTGCCTGTGACGCAGCTAACCCGGGTTCGATGTCTTTTAGTGGTATATATCACGGGCTTTATTTTTTCTGTTTCTCTTTTTCTTGTTCTTTTAGAAATATTTTTTACAAGTGTTATAATTATTGTTCTCAATGGTTGAGCTGTATTTTAGAGGAATATATGTTGATAGGGGTCTAAAGAAATAGACTCCAACACAAGCTAAACACAATGCGTCCGATGTAAGAAAGACAGACTTCCCTCTATTCTTTTGTTTAGCGCTAAGTTAGGGATACAATACTGTTTTTTGCAAGCCCGAGTTTAGGCTAATTGTAGCCTCTTGTTTTAACATCAAAGGCAACTCACTTCTGGTAATTATTTCCTCCATTCCCATGTTCTCTATCATTGACATATTAGTAATATTGCCAAGGAGAAGTTAAATGTTGGTCACTTTTGGCACTAACCTAAAGTGTTTAGTTAAAACCTTACAGCAGTTCTACATCGCTGCATATTGAGTCAACGTTGTCTCTGCTGGCTGTGGCCTCTCCATTTCTTCAACATACAAGGCCTGGAGGTTGTCTAACACTCCTCTGTAAAGTGCAAATGAGCAAGCAAACAAATGCTGCCACCCTTTCTTGGGAGTGGGAACGCGTTTCTTAACTTCCCACTTCCCTTTTTTCACGTCGTAGCACTCCACTCTCCACTCATAGGACTTACCGGGACAAAACGCATGCAGAACTCCATCAAACAACACTAAGCTCCCGGTGAAAAGATGTGTCGTCAAAGAAGCTATGGAATGCCACTCATCTGTGCCAATGTTGTACACCTCGCACGTTCTTAAAATCCTATTATCATCGCAGCCCCCTGCAATGTAAATCTTCTCGTTCGTAGCAACAGCGCAAGCGTCATACCGCGCTTTCTGTAAACTCGCTATTTTCTGCCACGTGTGTTGCTTCGTGTCAAATCTCGCGCACTGTGGAACAACGGAAGACGCGTTCCCGTTGTTTACGAATCCGCCGACCGCATAGACGTACCTGTGAATAGAGTGAGATGGTAAGTTTCTTGCGTGCTAAATGAATGAAAGACGTTTGTCACATGGGCGATGTAGTAGCCCTCGCAAGGTCTCACGTGAATGGCTTGCGACCCTTCAGGTGAACAAAACAACAAACACCAGAAACAATGGACCTAAAACAATAGGGCTGCGACACTATCACCGCCAATGAAATTAACAGCTTATAGGAGCTGCAACACAACTTAGTTTACTGGCCCAAGCTTTCACGAGTCTCCCGTAGCTCTGCGGTAGAGCAGCCGAACTAGTAATCGGAAGGCCTTGGGTTCGATCCTGTGGAAGACTTGGAAGAACTCGGAATTCGTTTCCGAGTTTGGGTCTGACAGTGTTGAGTAAATTACATCTTTCATAGACGTACCTGTTCACCACAGCAAGACAAGCAGATGTTTTATCTAGCCAGCGGATTGACGGGGTCGCTGAATTGGTATCCAGGTCAAATTTCCAAAGCCAAGACGAGTTCTCGGTATTGTTTTCAAAAATGAACCAAATCTCGGCGTTCTCAACAGCCAGTACCGTGGTCAATACTTGTTGATCAGTAGGCAGTTCCAGCTTGGAATCTGCCATCGTCCATGGCGCTGGATACCACTGCTTTAAATCTGGGTCGAAGAAATGCGATTTATCGGCATCTTGGGAAACAACGAAAAGCTTTCCACGACATGAAATTATGTGTTCTGGAAGCTGTTTGGGGTCAGTTATTTGTGGCAGACAATACAGCACATCTTTGTCAGGAATATAGAAGGAAATTTGAACAGGCTCGTCGCCCGCCGTAACCGCAATTACATCTGTCTGGAACGCTTTCCGCGGAGAATGAGGTCGAGGAAGAACACAGTTAGTCGCGCGATTGATCCAAGCTAATGCGCCAGTCACGCAATCCATGCACTCTTTATTTTGCTTCACAAGATAACTGGTCACGACATCGTTCATTAAAAAGTCACGCGCTACAAAAGTCAGCCGTACGTGACGAAACAATTCGCTGAATTTCACGCTTCGAACGCTCTCGTTGTGCTCGGTCCATCTAACTATGATTTTGAAAACGTCTTCCTCTGCGTTTACTAAAATGTCGTCACTGGAAATCCATTGTTCAACTTCGTGACACGGCAAATTCATAAACTCTTCCGAATCTGTGACGGTAGAAAAGTGTGAGTAGACGAATTTCTGGCTGCTGGCGATTAGTTCTTCGCATAGATAATTCATAGCCACATGGTAAACACCTAGACAATTCGAAGCGGACAAGTTCTTTTGCAGAAAATTTCCAGCCTTTTGTTTAAGTCTTGAAAGGCACAAATAATCGGCCACTTCTATTAAGCTCTCCGCTCTCTCTTGACCCGAAATGACAACATTACCAGTGTAAATAAAATCCAGAATATCTGTCATCTGTGAATCGCTGAATATTTCCAGTCGAATGATTCCTTCGTTGCTTTCCTTCATATCGCTGTTGAGAACCTTTTCAAAGAAAGGACTCGCCTCTGAAAGAACCTCTCTGTGAGCCTTAAACTCTTTTCCATTTTTAACTACCAGAATCACCTGATTTTGATCTGTCTTCGAGGAGAAATCCATCTGTATGCGGTGACACCGGTCAACAATGAAGTTGTGCAAGGCGTCAGCAAGGCGAACGTGTTGTAGCCTGGGAGCGAGCGAAGCGCGACTATTTCCATGCAAATGTAAGCTTGCATCACACACAAAAGGCACATCACGCACAGCATTCTTGTCACGTGACCACGCACACCATCAGTCTGTCAACCTTTTTTTTTTTTACCTTTTGAAGAAAGCGATGTCCCCAAGCTGAGGATTTATTTAGGATATCAGATTTCAAAGAAATAAGTGGAAAAATAGCTCGCCCCTCGGGGGGGGGGGGGGGGGGGGGAGGGCTGTCTCGGGTACCCGAGACCATATAAACAGGCCCTCAGTCCACGTTGGTTGTTCGTTTGGTTTCAGTACAAGCTCTTGCGTTTCTTCTCAGCGGATGTCCATTGTCGGTCGAGCCTGATTGCGCAGCATCAAGGTAAAGGAGTAGAATGTCCACTAATAGGATTTGTTCCTTTTCGAAACCCGTTCGTTCGTTTGGTCTGAAAATCAGCACAAATGTGTTTATAGCTTTGAATGGCTGGTTTGAAGAGAATATGAGTTAATTACATTTCAGACATATCACGCGAGTTTGCACTCGGTGATGGTGTTGCCGACTGACAAACTTGAACGGGAGATTTAAGTGTTGCTTATTTCTGCGGAATTAGATTTGAGGCAGATTACAATATCGACGACGATGCGGTATACGAATCGGTGGAAGTCGGCTAGATATTCAAAACTCTGGTCGATACTTGCTTGTTTTTCAAGATGTTTGGTTCTATCAGCGAGGGCAGCAGCCAAATCCATGCATGTTTTATTGTAAGTAAATGTTTAAGATAATTTTTGCGGCTCTGTAGGAAGTCGGTGTATTCTAGTTTGCAGCCATCACTTAGGTCTGGGTAAGAGGCTACCACTTTACAAGCCAGTGCAGACCACTTTATCGATGCGAAACGAATGCCTAAATGTTCAGGAAGATTCCGAAATCATCTAATTTGTAAGAAAAACATGACTGAAACGTTACGGTGGTTAGTCTTTGCATTCGGTTTTAGATGTTTTCAAAACCATATGCTTGAAGTCAATTTATACTTGTGCATGTATATATTATCCGTTTCCGTCTAAAAGTTTAACTGAAAATACTTCGCGTACGTTTTAGCTGTTTTCCATTGCTTGATAGAGATAAATGGAACAACAATTAACTCAGACTGTTCTGAAGATTAAGGTCAAAAAAATAACGGATAAGGTTTGATCATCGTTCAGTGCTTCCCGTCAGCTGTTGGTCGTCTAAGTCGCGACGGTGTTTGGAAAGCTGCCTCAATTGTCAAGGTTGTTTACATTCTCGAATCGGCAGCTTTCAAGAAGAACAATGCTTCTTAGTTCACGATTAAAATATCATTGTTTACAGCGACGTTGAATATCAACGAATATTTAACGACTTTCCTACATTCTGATTGGCTGAATTTTCTGTGGCATGGCATCTTGACTCAATTCCTATTAAATAGCCCATTTTACAATTGCATGCTCAGTGACCTGGCCTATGAATGGAAACAAGGCTGGCGGTGGCCTTGTTTTGATACAGACTTCACTGCTTTTCTCATGTAAATCATGTTGTTCTTAGGATACTTCATAAATTTATGTGATCAAGTAAGCTGCAGCCAACCTAAGGGCATTAAGATCACAAGGTAGCAGGCATTACCCCTTAAATCTACCAAAGCAAAGATTGAGCTCAAACATTAACAGTCATGGACAGCTTTTTCGGCCTTGGTAGGCCTCATCAGCACGAATAAAGGGGATTAGTTTCTAAAGAAACATTGCTAATGCTCAGGCTTTAGTACCCACATATCAATAAAACACATATCAATAAAACAAGCAACGTAAAGCTTGTCGGATGTGGCTGGAGTGACAAGGACACTTCACAAATTAAAGGGACACTGTCATCTTCGCGCATGCGCTGGCTTTTGAAAGTTCCGGCGGGATTTTTCAAGTTGGAGAGCTACATGCAAAATGGCGTCGACCGTCGAAACTCAGCCCGAAAATGGTCATTCAGTCTCCTCAAGAGAACAAAGCAAAGGGAGACAAAATGCATCAACGCCTCTCTCCTCCGCAGAGGTTCGATTATCGGTAAGGTGATCGGCTTCGATCGGCTGTGATCTGTAAGGCGTTAGGATGTGTCCGCTGTGCAAGGTGAGTGCAGGCGCAAGAAACGAGAGATCGATCGAGCGGGCGAACCTCTGCCAGATTTCTGTCGTTTTCTTGTACATCTTCGTTGTTTTCTTGTACATTGAACGTTTTCTCAGCCGTCGTCGATTTTTTCAGCTTGAAACTTGGCGAAAGTATGCATCTATCTTGTGGCTACATTTTACGGTGGTTACAGTTGGGAGAAGATTTCAGAAGTTCGGGGGAAAAGTGCAAAAGTGTCTGTCTCAGAAGGATCTTCGAATTCCCCCCTGAAACCCGTGGGGAGTGATTTGGAAGTAAGCGTAAGAGTAGCGTTTGTGGCTTTTACGTTTCATGAATAGAAAAATTCAGTCAGATTTTCACAGAAGACAAATTTTCAGCCTCCAATTGGTGTAATGAGAATGTTGAACATCGCATTTAACAGGGTTAAAAATCTTTTGAAACGTCAGTAGTGTACAAATTTCTGTTTTAGCGAGGAATTTGTCGCGTTATTTTAGCGCTGACAGGGAAAAATGATTCTCGTCTTTGTCAAGCGTTTTGGTTAACGGTCGTTCAGAAATACAAAAACTAGAAGTCTATAGGTTTCCAAAGAGACCAGAATGATTTCATAACGATAAATCAAACTCGAGTTATGAATTTTTACGCTCGCAGAATTGTTTGTTTACATTGTGTCCAATGCTCGGCGAAGTTCTCAAAATAAAGAAGCACGTTAGCTGCCCGGTTTCGTGGTGTTTTATTTCATGTTTACATAAATTCACTCTAGTTTTCAAATAGGTCATGTCTTAAGCTTCAAATTCGTGTAAAAATATTGTTTAGACATCGCATTTACCGCCATTAAAAAACTTTGGAAACCTGTAATAATTCATGTACGGGACGGTTAGCGGGAAGATTGTCACCAAATTTTAATGACTAACGCGAAAGAGATTCTGATCTTGTTTAGGCGTTTTCGTGAACCGTCCTTAGAAATACAATAAGTTGAAGTGTTTAGCTTCCAGAGAGACCAAATTCATTTCAGCTGCTAGAAGTTTCCTTCGTAAATCCTTCCCCTGCTTTCGCTACACTGCACATGGCACTCGGCTCGTGTATGCAGTGGATCCTAAAATGATGATCCATCCCATCGTGACAAAATAAAAGGCCTTTTTGAAACACATTATTCGCGAGGACAACAAATTTTCCCCAATTTCCAAGCATTGAAGAACGTTTTCGTAAGTAATTCATCGACATCATTTAAGTAAAGAATCAGGATTCGCGTCCACCCGGGGAAAAGTACACACGCCGGGAAAAGTACGCTCACCACTCCACTTGGATAGACATTAAAAAAAATGCCTTCCCCGGATGACGGCCATATTGGGCGTGGTATCTGGCAGAGGCTCCCTCTCTCGCCCTCTCACTTCTTTTTACGCCCGCGTGTACCTCGCTCAGCGGATTCACCTCCTTGAGCCTCTGCGGAGGAGAGAGCATCAACGCATCTACAACGAGGAAAAACGTTTTCAAGGCTTGAATTCATGAGAAATTCAACATACACAGCAGTGTAACTGGTGCTGTAATCAATCGAAGTGTAGTATACGGTGAAGTTTAATACAGAAATTCCATCTTCGCGATTCATTTGTAGTCGCTTGAACGTCAGAGACCATCACTTCATCGTTTGCTGATAAACGTTTAATATCGTCGCTTTAAAATTTGTATTTAGCGTAGTATTTTGAAGAAAAAAGTGTATTTATAGTTAAGAGGCACTGCATTGGTTGTGTTTACTTGGGTTACAAATTTAAACCACGCTGTGAGTACTATAAACACGGCATAATTATTTCCCTGTCTACTGTCATTTGACTTCAAGGTCGTCGTTCGCAAATAAATTTACTCTCTTTCAGCTTTAAAAGGGCATGTTAAGATCGGCAATTTGTTGAGGTATGTTGGAGAGAAAAAAATAATTATGTGAGACCGGAGGCGAGCGCTTGTTCAACCGACAGTGTTTCCGCTCACACTTCACTGAACTCGACTGTCAGTAATTTGAATAAATAATTTTTGGCTTCTTTTACATTTCTTGGATTCCAAATATTCGTTTACAGATAACTGTACATTCTATTAGCCTCATAAAGGCTTATTTAATGTAGACTTTTAAAGAAAAACAAGATATCATCGAGTTCAGGAAAATCTCTCCGTGTGAGAAATGCTGCGCATGTCGATCCATGACAGTGTCCCTTTAAACGTCAAATGAACCGAAATTTCAAGGGTTTTTTTTTAAGGTCAATTTTTATTGAATGTTGTAGCTTAAGTAAGAAATAAACATATTCTGGAGTTTCAGAGTGATCGGGTATTGTATCCCAGAGATATTGGAGGCTGAAAAGTGCTTCGTTTTGGCTTTCGTATTCGTAGAGCGGTCGGGTCAATTGTCGGGAATTTGTCGGAATTAACAGTCGTGACGTCACTGTTGGCGAGCTGAAAAATTGCGGGAACATTAAAAACTACAAGTGAGTCTTGAAATTAGTGTCGTTTTCTTAGCGGAAAGCATTGTGTTTTGTGCTGCAATAAACTGCAGCAACAATTCCAAGTGTAAAGTAAGTATTTTCAAGTTTCCTTATGACCCAAAACTACGGAAGGAATGGCTCATAAGACTGAAGAGGGAATCGCTTGTGCAGACCATTTTACATTTCACACCACACAGCTTCAAACAAAATCTTGTGGCAAGGAGTTCGTTCGTTCCAGCTTTAAAGCCACGAGGACTTACTTGAAAGATGATGCCGTGCCAACTTTTTTCAAGAATAAAAACGTGGAATCCGAAACAAAAATTGGTCAGAAAAGAAGCAAAACCGACAACAATTCTAGCCCGCCGAATAACGGGACGACTTCAAGCGGCAATTCCTAATCTATTCGTTCAGCGTTTGCAAAACGCAGAAAGTTAGAAGTAGACATTTTCCATCTTGTTTGAAATAGCTGGATGCAGAGTGATCCTTTTGCTCTCTCTCGTAATTCGATCTTGTATTAAGTTTGCTGGGATGTGAAGAGCTGAGACGTCCGTGCAAACCATTGACATCCTTATCAGTGGCGTACAAATCGAATTTACGTATGTACAGTAGCCGTAAATATATTTGGCCAGAGCCTTTTACTTCGCATCCTTTCGGCAAAGTAAGCACTTGTTTACATTCGAGGAGGATGATCTTACGGGTTGGATAACAATGTCCTAGAAAGCGGAGTAACTGTGTGTCCTCTTCCTATGCTAACCTAGATGGGAGTTTACCTCACAGATTTATAAGCCGAAAGCTAGGCAATTTCTCCAAATTGAAAATTAATTTTGTCGCCTTAGTTTACGATATAGCGGCAAGCAGAACTTCAATTCAACTTGTTCAAAACTGGTAATGCGAGATAAAAGAACATCGCGAGTATTTTCAAAACAATGCCGTTTTTGCATATAGGGCGTGCTTAAAAGCAGGTGCTCTGTGATTTGATACTTAAGTTATAGTGCTAACTTCGCAAACACTTCCATTGCGAGAATTGTAAACTGTTTTTTTTCCTAAAGAAATTAAACAAACCTTCGTCCATCCATCGATTTTTGTGCACTGACATTTGTGGTCAGTTACCTCGAGCGTTCCCGTCGCTAGTGTTTGACAATTTACGCTATTGAATAATCAAGTGAATCAGCTTTAGTTTTATTCGCTCGCGCATGTGACAATTTCGCTTGAATCGAATCAGGATGCAACGTTCTTGCTTTGTTTACAAACGTTTGGTTATTTCGTAGGTCACAAGTAAATAAACTTGATAAAATGTATTCCCTCTACTTGTTTGGCTGTATATTTATGCACGGATTTTTGTTCTTGTTTACTACAACTTCGTTCTCGCTCCACATGTATTTCCTTCTAAAGTTACTTTCAGTTTATGGTGCGTCTTTTTCCAAATATTGCTGAGTTGGGGGTGCGTTTTATAGCCGAGTGCGCGTTATAACCGAAAAACTACGGTATTTTCATGTGGAAACCTCTCTCTATTTGTTTTTACCAAACAAGATGACAGCGTCTCATGTGTACAATAGGTATATTGCCTTTTGGCAACATATCTGTATGTACTGACAGAAAAGAGGAAAAACATACTGAAACCTTGGGTGACAAAATTTTCACAAACTTCATCCTCGTTTGGTTCATAAAATTCTCAGTGGCATGAGTTATATACCCTGTGGAGGTATATAATATTTCATTTTACAGTCAAAGGACATAATAAATTATTTATCATCTAAGTGTTTTTATCCTAAAGGAATACTTGATTTGTTTTGGAAGCAGTTTTGGTGGTATGATAAATATATGTATCTGTACAAATGGTAGAAGTAACCACATCTAGATTGGATGGAGTTTATGGGACAATGAATTATGTTAAGTGTACATCATGCAAGTTATTGCAAGTAGTGAAATGATACATAAAGGTATAATAAAAGAATGTATACCAAATGGAAAACTTTCAGGGAGGTTGGTAATGGCCATGAGATTAGATGTTTAGCCTCGGTGTGCAGCCCACCCATTCACAAGCTTGCTCATTTCTAGACCACATTATGACTATGCTCTTTCCCTTGCCATTTTGATACTGACATAAACCAACTGTAGGAGACCTCCTTACAACAATCCCACATAATTCATGCATTACCTAAAATCAGAAACTTTTTCCAGTCACACATACTTATGTTGGTGATGGGCTGACAAAAAATATGACGATGTTTACAAGCATACATATTCATACCCATTTAGTGGCTCATTATCAATCGGGCCTTCATTCTCTTGATACTGGTTATAAGTTATCTAGATAACAGCTGCATTTGTGCACACAGCAGTAAAATTCTCATTCTCAGTAATACAGGATGTGGAATATGGTATCTTATCAGATGACTTCATTGCTTAGATTTCACGACAGCAGACACTTTCCTGCCCAGTTTGCATGGGCACACAGTTTCCACAAAAATGCAACCGCATTTTAAGCTCAATTCAAGATTGTAAAGAAAAGTAAACATTTCATTAAAAAAGCATATAAGACTTAATTACTGGCATTTTGTCAATTACACGGATACCCCTGTTACAATGACTGTACATGTTATCTAGCCTTTGGGATTGTTCACGCAGTGTCATGGAAATGAAATCGGACTCACAAAAACAGCTGCATGGAAATTATGGTATTGCATAACAATAAACAGTGAAAATGTACAAAAAAACACAGGAAGCAGATAAAATACGTGAAATGCAAGCGAACAGCATGAAGTTGTAATTTCATAGTATGGTGAATATTAATAATGCACATGTCATCGGCTTCCCCGTAGGGTCCACCCCCGGGCCTACCAGGGAGATATGTAGGGGAATATAAGGAGATGGATGGGATTCTTTGCCCGAGGATAGGGGAAAATCTTGACATTGTTTTACGATGAAAGATTAGGGGGTGGGGGAATTCACAAGTTTGAACAGGATGTCACTGGGATTTTCAGATGGGAGACACCTCACCCAGGGGACTTTGTCTTAAGAGATTTCCCGACTCCCCGGGAAATTCCTCAAATTTGCTTGACTGATTTTACAATCCCCCTGGTTAGCCTGGAGGTCGACCCCACGGGGAAGCCGATGACACGTGCATAAAGGAGAAACGCGGATCAAAACAACAGCATTGCATGGAAGTATGCTTTCACAGTATACATAAAAAAATACAATTAAACACCACAGAGAACAAAACAAATGCTTCAAAGGCGATTCCAACGTATTTATTGACCATTCTAAGGCAACCTTTTACAGTATATTGAGTAAACAGACGCTCACCAATCCACTTGACCGATTCGGTCCTTGTTTACATCGTAATCTTTGCACTCGGACGAGTCATCGGAGGTTCCAGCATACGATTCCGTTGCCATTAGTACGGCTCTACGTTGAAAACCACATGTTCGACTTTCTTGGCCTTTCTCGAAGAGAGAACGAAAGGTTTAAACGAAGAACTTTACGACAGATCGCAAAGAATACTTACAGCATTGATCGAGCTCCTCATCTACTCGCCAATAGTGACGTCACACCAACACGTGCTTGTTTCCATTCCTTTCATGTCAAGCGCGCGGCCATTTCAGAAACGTTTTCGTTTGTTCTTCGGATATTTCCGTACTCCCAGTTGTTTTGCCCTCTTAAAAGCTCAGATAGGACAATTTCTACGTGATTTTGTATTCAAGTAGTCCTTTTTAGTGTTTGTTCACTTTGAAATGACACGAAGAAAAGGTTTCGAAATTTTGGTTCATTTGACCTTTAATGTGATCAAGTAAGCTGAAGCCACTCTAAGGACACTAAGGCCACAAGGTAGCGGGCATTACCCCTTAAATCAACCAAAGCAAACTAGCTGGTGAGCTGGAGTATGACCGCCATGTTGGATTATTATTATTATTATTATTATTATTATTAGGATATTATCAATTATTGGGCGACGTCGTTGTCATCTTCGTCGTGCGTACGCGCCCACGAGCAATATGTTATGATTACCATGAGAGAAACACCTCATGGGTTCTTTTGAGTATTTGAGGACCCTTCTCTAAGCCACTTCGTGACGTTGGCATCCTCATTAAAGATTACTACTACTAGTAGTATCGGGCTCCGGTTGGCGGCCCGGAGCTCCACTGTGAAATGTGACGTGAACCGGTACGGAAAAAGCCGTCTGGCAGGCGACTTCCTTGCGAAAAACGCGGGTTGCCCACATTATTTCCGTCAACAATGCGGAATAAATCACAGGGTGATCTCGAGCTCTGTGACATTTCATTTGACTCATATGGATGGAAGGATGTACGTACGGCGCAATGATGACGTCACAACCAAAGCCAAAATTTCTCACATGGAGAGGTTACCATATTGCCTTACCCATGGTGCTCCGAGCGTGCGCCTTCGGTGCGCGGAGCCCCGCTATGAATGTTTAATAAGGTCGACACTCTCCCCACCCCCTTCTCCTTAATTAAGCATAATAAATGATTTTGGTAATCGGCACATACCTAAGGAAAACGTCATATTCCTAGAGTTTTCCCACTGCACGATTACCTGTTGAAGTAGATACCGAAACAGTTTATAACTTACATCAGGGACCGGTTCCTGAAGGGTGTAATAACTCTATTCCAAGAATAAATCTGTCTTATTCCAGGAACACCTGTTGGAATAAGGCAGATTTATGCCTGGAATAGAGTTATCACACCTTTCAGGAACCGCCCCTAGGAGACTATGGACACATGGTTGATAGTTAATTAAAATCACTTTCACTCCATTTTTAGCAAAGAACTTAATTAAAAACAATGGCACAAATGGCAGTTTCCACGCTAGAGGAGAGACTCGCGAAAAACCTTGAATGTGCGGTTTGTTTGGACACTTACGATGATCCAAGAATGTTAAGATGCCAACATTCCTACTGCAGAAAGTGCCTGGAGAAGATCGTGGTGAGAGTTGGCCATGCTCAAAAAGTCACATGTCCTGAATGCAGAGAAGAAATTAAGGTAACAATAATTTGTACTAACTGTCCTATTTACGAGCAAGCAACTTCTCCACTTTACACACAAACTCGCAGTGAAGAAGTCGGATGTATTCGATAGTGCTCGTAGTCTTCAAGTATGAACATAACTTTGCAACTTTGTTGTATCATAAAACCTGTGAAGGACATCAAGAGAACTCACACCCTCGTGGGAGGCTCACATCTCCGAAGTCGTCGGTAAAGTTGCTTAAGTATACTTGCTGCCCTGAGGAGGCTAAGACCGATATGTCCCCAGAGTACCCTACTCACATTTTACAAGTCATTGATTCTTCCGCATCTCGATTATTGCGGCGATGTCTGGGGCTGCATCGGTAATGGCTTCAGCCAAAAACCTGAGAAACTACAAAACAGGGCTGCACGCATAATAACAGGGTCTGGTTGGGATGCCAGATCTGCCCAGATTCTTCATGCCTCTTAAATGGAAAAGCCTCGCTGACAGACGTGCAAAACAACTGAAATCTTTAATGTTCAAAACTGTAAATAACCTTGTACCCGAATACCTGTCTGATAAATTCGCCAGCGTTAATATCATCCACAGACATAATCTTCGCGGTGCGCAACATAACCTGTTTATTCCGTAGTTGAACACTGAGGCCCTCAAGAAGAGTTTTCGTTATAGGGGCGCAGTAACATGGAACAGTCTGTCAGTGGAGGCGAAGCAGGCCACTACTTTAAATAGTTATTATTCCGCTATTGTATATTAGAAATTTGTTAACTTAGTTTAGCACTTATTATAGGATTTTTCAACAATGTCTGTAATTTTTAAGTCTTAGCTTTTAAGTACTAGGTTTGATGTGCACGGCTCTTTAGAAGACCACTTTTTAGTGATAAGGATCCCGTGGGTAAATAAAGTTATTATTATTATTATTATTATTATTATTATTATTATTATTATGACTTATAATCCTTGGCTTGCTTGCCTAGTCTCTGAAGCACCGGATCCAACCCATGGGCCTTAGGTACCTAAGAATTCACTTGATTGACAGGACCCTTCTGAGGATGCGAGCTGTACCCAGATGAGTAATTTTTTGGAGCTCATCAATGCTGATTGTGCCTGGGATTTTGTCAACGTACTTTTCTAGTGCACCAATGACAACTGGTATCGTCTCTGTTCCCATTTTCCACATTCTGGCGATCTCAATTTCTAAGTCTTTATACTTAGAGAGTTTCTCGCCTACGTTAACGAATGTATTTCTGTCTGATGGGACTGCCATATCTATAATCTGACATTTCTGATTCTGATTCTGATTCTGATTCTGATTCTGATTCTGATTATGATTATGGTGCATGCAAGCTAGGTTGACAGTGAAGAAAGACAGCTGGTCTGGAAATGAAATTGCATTTTTTAACTTTGGATTGAATCCACTTTTTTGTTATTTCCTAACGTAGCCTTTCTACGTAGGTCATAGTTTTAAGCAGCCAACCATGAGAATCCACAGGCTTCTATTCAAAGACCTAACTGAACCAATTTTCTCATAGTTTCTTGTATTTCACTAGCTCGCACGGACTGGTGTCGCAGGTCTTCAGTCTAACTTGCCGATCAACGACCTCTTACTGCTGTCTTCAAAAACTGGGAAACAATCAAACGCCAGCCCTTCTTGCGATAAGCACTACGACGCATTAATGGAGCTTTACTGTGACACATGCGAAGAGCCCATTTGCCAGGCCTGTTTGGTCATCGATCACCGAGATCACCCGCACTCATTTATCAAAGACGTGTTCCCTGGTAAGAAGAGAGAGATAGCAAAATTGATGAATGAGTCAAAATTGAGGATGTCTGCCTTCAGAGCCGAAGTCCTGGCTGTAGAAGATGAAGGGAACAAGGTGAGAAAGAACGAAGAGGCTGTAAGTCGAGAGATCGACACCTTCATTGATGCTACAATCGAAAAGCACACAGCCATTATGGAGCGTGAAAGGCGACGCTTGAAGCAAGAAGTGCACGCAAAGGCCGCGCAACAGTTGGGTAAACTGCAGGAGCAGAAGGAATCTCTTGTTAAGTCCCTGAGTACCGTGGAGTTTGCTAATAAATCAGTGGACTGCACGAAAAAGATTGAATTTCTGCGCTCTAGAAAGGGAATTGAAAGTAAACTAGCCGGCCTACGATCATTCGCAGAAGAGTTTCATCCTTGTGAAAAGGTCTTGTACAAACTAGACAAGAAGCCTTTAGAGGAAGAAAAAATGCAAGGAGTGGCCGACGTAAAAGCGCAAGCTGAGTATTGTTTAAGTATGGCCGGAGGCGAACCAGGAGTCATGTACACAGGTATAGTTTGGCAATGGTGCGAATTTATCCTCACCGTTAACAGTGAGGTGGCGACTCAGCAGCTAAATGTGTTAAACGATTTTAGGGTGACTGTCTTGGGGCCGAATGAAGATATGCCCGCTTGTCTTCACGTTGAAGACAAAGGTAATGGAACTCGTGGCTTCGGGTTCAGACCTGCAAACAGTGGTGACCATACGATTTTCATAAGTAACGAGAAACTATTTGGAGGTGAAGCTTACTGTAGTCCTGTTACTTGGAAAGTCCTACCCCGCTTTTGTCTTAAGTCTTGGGTCTTTTGGGTTAAACACTGGCCTTTTGTTTTTCGGGAATTCAAACACTTAAGTAATTGTGTGTATCACGACGGTCAGCATTCGTGGAGAACACGGATGTTGCGACCAAGGGATCCACAGGATCGCTCCGACGTGTTCATTCAGATTGGAGTAGTGAATCCTTTTAAAGGAGATTCTAAATGGTACTGGCAGAATTCACATCGTATCTCCCCTGGCAGCTGTGTGCCTAGTTCCATAAAGTCTCTTCAATGTGATGACGTGTTCGTTTGCTTCCTCGACATGTGTAAAAGGCAGTTGGCAATGTACAACGAGCGAACAAAGGAGACGGATATCTGGAGGGATATTGAGGGACCAGTCACACCTTACCTTAGTCCAGACGCTTTTCTGTACACTCAGTACTTCTCGGTTGGCCAATTCTAATAAGTAGCAAACCGTTCCTGAAAACAAGTCAGTGGGCACAACTTTTGATCTAAAACTCGTGCCGGTGGCGAACCCCTGACTCTTACGACGATCGGTCACTTTCTTCTGCCCGTCCCGTCATTGGTAGAAATCTTGGGGTTACTTGAAGTGTAAAAATCTGGCTTCCTACCGAACGCGATACTTCATCCTGTCTCATTCTCCCTCAGGTTACTTTGTTAAAGTCGAAATATCGGTGTGTAAAATTGCCGCCCACCAGGCGGAAGAGGGAGGGGTAGTCCTCGGAATTTTGGCAAGGGCATGCCATCGGGTATGTGGTTCTCTAATAACCGTTCATTACACTGTTATGTGTTGGTTGAAACACCGATGTTTCGGCATTACTGCCCTCTTCTTGGTATAGAAAACCAGCACATCTCCATAACCAACAACAGTTTTCGGACGTACACCCGGGCATCCATACCCGTATTGGCCATGTTCTAAACGAGTAAGGGCCTTGGAATGAATCCAAACTTGATTGAAAATCAATGGCATTCAACTAAATTGATTTTCATATGAAAGGAAAAAAATAAGTACTTTCAGCAAGTTTGGCCATGTTTGGTCGAAAAGTCGCCAGTTAACATGCATTTAGAGCTTTAAAAAATCCCATACAAATGTCTCAATTTCGGAAAGTGTGTCCCCCCAAACCATACAAAGTCTATAATTTTCACAATTTTCAAAAGCTTTTGTTTCAGCTCCAATTCAACTTAACAGCGTCAAAGTTGGTAAGGTGACCATTTTTGAGATGCTCTTTCATACAGTGTAAACATTTTTTTTCCAATCGATAAATTTTAAGACTCATTCCCAGGCCCTCACTTGTTTAGAACATGGACAATTCACACCATCAGGATCCCATGAATATTCATGGGCTCCTGTCATTACATATCATCATCATCATCATCATCGTCGTCGTCGTCGTCGTCGTCGTCATCATCATCACCATCATACCCGTGTTCAACGCTACGTCTATTTTCAGACCGAACTGGCCTATACACCTTGGGTCATCAAATCCCGGTAGAGACGTAGAATCCAGAGGAGTACCATTACCTCCGCTTCAACCACTCCTCGGGCTTCCCCATATGTTATAACGAGAGGTGCTACGGGCTCTTCAAAATAAAAACGACTATAGTAAGAAGATATAGCGACTATCATTTCACCGTAAGGAGCAGCTTTCGCCAAGTGCTCAAGTTTGTCGCAGAAAATACACTAATTGTGGAACGAGGACTGTTTGATTTCCAATCGTATTGTTTAAAACAAAGTGACGTCAAAGAAAAATATGGATTCATTTCAAGAAAGTTCTAGCATTCCAAATAGAACGCGAAGTGTGTTCCCTGAACCAATCAACAGCCGCACGGGTTTGTGACTATTCTCTAAACCAGTCAAGAGCCGCACGGGTTTGTATCTGTTCACTGACCCAATAAAGAGCTGCACAGGTTTGTGTCTGTTCGCTGAACCAATCAAAAGCCGCAAGGGTTTGCGTCTGTCCGCTAAACCAATCAAATCATGATTGCTATTTGCAAGTACGTTTGTCGGTTGTTGCGGTTTTCACTTCAAGGTCAAACGAATATCTCATCTATTTAACAATTACATTATTCGCTCTCGATTTCTATGAGTAATAGCTGATTCGGGCTGCAAGCGAATAATCAAATTGTATTAGTATAAATCTACTAGTCGTTCAAAATTAAGCAGAGCAAATTCTCTAAATCCTCCTCGCGACACTTCGAAAACGCGAAGAAGCGGCGGTCCCTTTGTTGACAGTCGGTCAGGCTCACTAACACACAATAGATAGCGAGTAACGTAGCCAATAAGAAAACGGCATTCGTGATAGAACGCTAGTAGATTTATACTAAATTATGGGAGAAACCATAAAGGTTGCAAGGCTCTAATTTCTTTATTTGGTCCTAAGCAAATAACAAACAGCATATATTATCAGTCCAATTTTGAACAAAAAAAGCTGCAACACGCTTTGCGTAATCTTGAGGTTTTAGTACTGTGATACATCTAGTGGGCATCGATGTTGAACTCGTTGCTATATATCCACTAGAAAATTATATTAAGATTATTAATGTGTAAAGTAATAATCTTTGTTCAATATAAAACTATAATCGGACAGTTACGGAACTTTAGTTAAGGACGGTGCTTCCTAATACAGGAGTGCATTGTTGAGCCGTTTATGACTACAAAACGCAGATGTTAACAAGGGTTATTGAAATCTACAAAGAACACTGGGGATAACCGATCGTTTTTTAGAGACAATTAAACAACAATAGTCCAGTTTCGAGTTCGCCACGACCGCTGAATAAAAGCACTGAGAACGCATTCATATACAGGGTTAGTCTCGACCTTAAGTAAGATGTTCACAAATACCGGCGGGAAATTGCCACAAATTTGAAAAGTAAACAATAGACAGAGCTGTAAACAGGTCATCTTCTCGCTGGAATTTGTGAATATATTCACTTCAGATGGAGGCTGACCTTTACAAATGCGTTCTCAGTGCTTTTATTCAGCGTTCATGGCGAACTCGAAACTGGACTATTACCCTCAAAGACTTTCCTAGAGAAGATTAACAATGCAAGGTAATGTTTTCCATACAGTAGCTAATTTATCTCTGTAAAATGTCACCCTGAATTTTCTGCGGTTTCGATTCCCCTTGCTGAGACATGCGCAGTAACAATAGGCGACACCGTCCTTAATTGTTAACAAATGAAACTTCATTGATTATTATTGCCTTGATGTCTCCTATCTCTCTCTTCCGATCGCTCAGGGCAGCGTTCAGGCGATCGCAATAATAATATGAAGAAACTAGCTCAATCTGGTTGTCGGGGTAATGAAAGCAATCCCACAGCTCACTGACTGCACGTTTTCTGGCGGTTTCAGTCACGTTTTAAAGCAACAGTTGAGTAGATTTTATAGAAACAACTAGGCTTTGTTGTAAATACATTGTAACTACTTATTTCAATCCTCTACGTAGTGCCGCAATAAATCTGAGTGGTGGCTGCATTGGCAATGTTTCAGTTTGTTTGAGCTATGAGACATAACTCTTGACCTCAGTTTCATTAGCATCGATACTAACTTGAACATCACTTCAAACTAATATCGAAGCATTTTACATTAACTTTAACAAAATCCATGCCACACTAGGCAGCGAAATCCGTTGAAATATTTAAAATGCACCGAGCCCCCAAAATTGTTTTTCGCTAAAATAAATCTTTGCACCTGTTTGAAACGCATTGCGCCTTTTTAAGCAAATATTGACTAGTTATTTTGACTTTTCTAGGGTGTTAAAGTTGCAAAATCTGGCCCCACGACCGAGTCAGAGGGGGCTTGGGTCTATTTTCGATTTGACGTCACAAACTGCTTTGCATGCATATTTACAAAGATTTAATGCGATGTAAATCAGTTTGTGACGTCAAATCGAGAAAGACCCAAGCCCCTTCTGACTCGGTCTTGGGGCAGACGATGGCCAGATTTTGCAACTTTAACACCCTAGAAAAGTCAAAATAACTAGCGAGATTTGCTAAAAAAAAAAAAAAAAAAAAAAAAAGGCGCAATGCGTTTCAAACAGGTGCGAAGATTTATTTTAGCGAAAAAAAATTTTGGGGGTTAGGTGCACTTTAATACTGGGGGTGTCGTCATTTCATGCGACATGATCATAATCTGGGTTTATGGATTAAATTTAGCACCCCGGGTCCAGAGAGGCGAAATGAACAGAATAACATTTACTCGGAATACGCAGAATAGGCGTTCTTTAGGGAAAGTTTAGGCGGGAAATCACGCGCGTCCTGCCAAGCCTATGACGTGGCACTGGAAGTCAGGTTCAGACGCTTGCTCTAGACTATCAATTTGTGCGAATACCTGTTCTTCTGGAAACCTTATCCCGCGGAAAAGGGATAACAGGAAGAGGGACAACAACTGACTCAAAAGAACGCGCCTTATGTTTAGCAAAAAACTGCAACTTCATTCCCAAGTTCTCCGCTTGCGTTGGCACACGTGATTAAGTTTGTATCCAGTATATATGATTCAAGTGCATCTAACCCCAAATAGTTTTCCGCTAATATAAAAGCTTGCACCTATTCCAAAGACGTTTAGCCGTTACATGTATTTAAGGTTTCGGACTTTTTTTATGGGCTTCAAAAGTTGCGATAAACTAGCATCATTCGGTACACGACCGAGTCAGAAGGGGCGTGGCACTGTTTCTGATTTGACGCCACAAATCCGCCACAAACTGTTTTGCATGCGGGTTTGCAAAGACGCAAAGACGTGATGTTAATTAGTTTGTGACGTCAAATCAGGAATTGACCACGCCCCTAACTAGCTCGGTCGTGTGAAAGAATGGTGGCTAGATTTGGTAACTTTTACAACCTATAAAAAGTCAAGATTCGGTTAAAGCAAAAAAAGGCGCAATGCGTTTCAAACATGTTCAAAGATTTATTTCAACGAAAAAATATTTTGGTTTTGAGGAGCACTTTTAAGTCTGCTGAAGATATTTTCGGAAAGCCCAAATCAACAAAATCAGTTCATAGCATGCCAAGTCACCAAGCGCTTGTGCACCGCTCTATCACTAAGCCAGTTTAAACGCTTCTGTTTATTCTGTGTTGCGAAAAAGAAACAACCATACACCTTATTCCAACATGGCGGCCAATTTATTATTATTTTCTTTGCATGTTAATTAGCCCTCTTTGCCTCGTCAACATGTACCAAATACAAAAGGATTTTGAAGTGAAAATGAGGCGAAGGGGGCTAATTAACGTGCAAACAAAAGAATAATAAATTTGGCGCCATTTTGGAATAAGGACTGTATTTTCCTGAATGTCTTGGGGTGCTTTACTCTACCTCGATTGGTTTATCTTTTTCCAGCAGTACACAGTTCCAGTGACAATAACAACAAGGAGAACAGCTCCAGCAACAATTACGATTATCTGCCAGGTTTTGAGTTTATCAGAGGACGGAGACTTGTCACCTGGAAATAATAGAATATTCCAAAGTTACAGAACATGTTTAAGTCTACAAGACGTATTTCGATAAATCCTCCCAGGCCTAAATTCAGTCTAAATCTAAATCTAAATTCGTACTATGCAGTTCTGATTGGCTGAGACCTTTTTTGTTCCCAAGTGAAACTTTGGTTTCCTAATTAATTCATGTTTATCTCATTAACCCATTGGCGCCCAGCCGTTTTTACGTTTTCGGAGTGATTTTCCACGTATAAACGTTCCATACCATTTCCTGACTCTTTATTGAAACTCCCATGGAAAAGTGGTGCTGTCCTAAGGCACTGGAGGCCCAAGGTTTCTGAAAACGTCATTCTGACGTAGCTATTTTTCATCTGTGGAGCTACAACGACGTCCCAAGTTCGGTTTGCTTGTGAATTTTGCTAAGTTTACAACCATTTTTGATCTTTAGTGGCTGCCTGATGAGCATCATTAAGCGTGACGGTAGCTAAGAGTCCACTTTCCCAAAGAATCGAGCAAGGTGGTGTACTTTGTTGTCGAATTTGGCTTGTTACTCGACAAACTGGGAATTTGGTCGGTCGGACACTTAGTACCTTTGGGACTCGACTATTGATGAATTTCTCGACCTACCGCCGCATAGTTTGGAATTTGTGAGCACTGAAGATGACCACAAGCAAGAATTTTTGGCGGAAGGTCGGAGTGGCTATGTGAAAGAACTGGGGGAAGGAACGGGCGCTGTCAAAAATTCTCGTTATTTCCCAGCATGCAATGCGGTCGAGATGTTGACAAGGGCGGAAAGGCCCGAATGCACTAGAGCAAAAGGCTGTATCTACGCTCGGGAGAAGAATATGAACAAAAAAAAGTCATTTCTAAGCTAGAACAAGGACTGTTTTGTTATGATGGTTGAAAAGGCAAAAAGGGACATTTTCGTGGTTTCTTTTTGACGTTAAAAACGGTCAGTTTCGTTCTTGTCCAAACTCAAAAGGCCATATTTGGTAAAAATCGCTACGTCTCTTGCGTTTATTGGATATCCAAATTTAAAGGACATTCCATTTCACGCTCCCAACTGACAGTTAAGGCAATATTCGTGCGATTGAGAAAGTTGCAATGTTTTAAAGCATGGGAGTCTTGTGCGGCCGGTTTTGGCCGGCACGGGCGCCAATGGGTTAATTTTCATATTTTCGATTATCCGGGCTATTCACTCCTGAGTCCCGTTGAGTCCGGATAATCGACGTTTGACTGTATTACGTAAGCGCACTGTAATTTGCCCAGGCAATTTGAAATTGTTTCACTCAACTAGCTTAAAAAATCACTCTTAAACGTCCATCATTCGCCCGTGGTAACAACCTTTAACGTAGAAAAATAAAATATTTCTGTACAAACCTGGTGGTTGGGCGGATGGAGGGAGCGCTGCAAAGCAATAAGAATGCATTTCAGGGTTAAAGCAAGATGGTATGGAGCAAAAACGTACAACAAATAAGGTATTATGTAAACAAATCACTAAAGTACTTAAACTCAACTTAATGGATCGAGGCGAGAAGTTTCTCTAGCAGCCCGCTGTATGAAATGGGAAGTGATTTTATAAGCAGCGAATGAGTTAAAACCGTTCTCTGAGTCTGTGCTTACAGGGAACCTCCACTCTTACAACACACCGGCGCTAAATTGTTCGAAATGATTACTAGATTCCAAATTGTGTTTTAAAACGAGGATATAACATTTAAGTGTGCAAATAATGGACATCATCATCGCCTATTTTCGCTTTTAAATTTCCCGGGAGCGGCCATTTTCGATTTGGTGTAATGGTTGCCCTTTTGTTTAACACCAAAGTATTACTCTGACCAATCACAACTGACGCAAACAGCGCAATGAGCCAATCAGAATACGAAGCCAATCACTTACAACCGACGCCAAGCGCGGGAAAATGCACGTGTGCAAGTCACGATTGGTTTTGGTTCTGCTTCTCATTGGCGAGAAAGTAGCGCGAGTTTTGCAATCAAAGCAATGCAAAACCAATTCAACCGTAAATTACTTTCGACACTCAATTGGAAACTGCTCTAATCAAAATTCATACCTGGGGGTGAGCCGCACTTTCCTGGACAGCAACATTTACTTGATAACGCGAGATACTGTGGAGAAAAAAAAATTAGTGTATCTAAGTTCTCTAAAATTTACAATACTCTGCTAGAGCAGTAATTCGATATTCATATTACGGGGGCACTCATTAGTTACTTCATTAATTGTAAACTGCACAAGCAGTCTGGTAGTCTCCCGGCCAGTGTTGTAAATTATCCCTGGAAAGCCTCGATGGGAAGAGGATAATTAAGTATGTATCATGTAATGAAAAAAAGCAGTCCACTGTTATCAACCGATTATGCTTTGCTCTCGTTTCAAGAATAATTTCATGTCTTTCTGGCGGAATTCTGAGACCAATTTGAGTATAAAAATGTTCCTACTCATAATTTAACCCTAATTTTGGCCCAAGGACATAGCCCCTTAGTCTCTTTATTGCAGGATACAATCCTAGCCAAAAGTTGTTGGGACACCTACCCGTTTTCGACCCAAAACCCACGATTTAAACTACGTCCTTTACGTTTTTGAAAAAAGACGAATGAAAGTCAGTATAATTGATCCCCTCTCCCCCACCCCCTAGCAATGTTGAAAGAAATTAAAGCTATTTTGAAGCTATTCTCAATTTTTTTCAAGTTTTCATAACATTGACAGGGGAGGAGGGTGGGTTGTGCGGTCTTGGTCTTAAGAGACGCTGTTTAAGGTCATCCGTCGTGAACTGTCCTAACACTTTTGCACAGGATTGTAGTTGTCTAAAGATCGGGGCGAGTTGTCCAGATACCTTCGAAACCGATAACTCATCAAATCCCACAATTTCACACAAGTGATTTTTTACGAACTCATCACTTTAAAAGTGCAGCCACGTGCACGTCACGCAAATAAAAAAATAAAAGCATCAACCATCCAATAGATAAAGTCAAGAAATTGAGATATCGCAGAAGAGTAATACATAAACAACATCTTAGGTCTGACAAGGCTGTGCGATATCCCGCACTCGAGTTATTCGACAAAATATACCATCCCGCACTCGAGTTATTCGACAAAATATACCATCCGCCACCCAAAATTATAGAGTTTAGTGTGGACAGGCCATGTTGGTGTCCCTCTGAGGGACACCAAAACGGCGGCCAGAAACAAGTGAAGACATCTGGAATTTATTTTGGCTATCTGCTTTCTTGTTTCTGCTGAGCTCGCAAACATTTACATAGACGCTTCTCAGGACTGTCATGTTGGCTTTTCAGACCTCAAAAACACATGGTGAATCAATATCTTCATGTACCTGAAATGTCACGTCTGTGAAAAAATCTAAAATGCAAATTACTGCTCCATTTTCAAAGCAAAGCACGCTACCGAGCTAAAAACATGCAAGCAGATACATTTCTAAATTGTCTTTTACGTGATGAATATGAAAATGCAAAACTCAGGGTTTACTTTTGAATTTTAGTTTTTTATGCCGTCACCAAGAATAGTGGATGGATTACATTAATGATCTGCAGGTTCTTTTTAAAGTGCACCCACCCCAAAACATTACTTTTTGGGTGTCTGGAAAACCAGAATAGCGAATAGTGAATACTCGCGAATAGCGAACAGGGAATAGCGAACAGTGAATAGCGAACAGCGAATAGCGAATAGCGAACAGCGAATAGTCGCGAACAGCGAATAGTGCGAATTGTCACGAATAGTTGTCAATAGTCACCGCTTTAGTTCAGCATTGATCTGTATTCATTGAAATTGATCAAGTGGAGCAATAGGATACCAACCATCACTTTCCAGCAGGTAATGTTGATGCAAGCAGTGTTTGCCAAGATCTAGCCTGCGTCATAGACCAAAACCAACCCCTGTTTATAGTATGGTGGGTGTCTGGAAAACCCGAATAGTGAATAGCGAATAGTCGCGAATAGCGAACAGCAAATAGCCTAGGCCACGATTTGTCCACACCCTCCTTTTGCACAGTGTACTCAGTCCGTGTTTTATACCCAGTCCGCAGTCCGGGTCCGCAGTCCATATTTTATACTGACCGCTTTGCAAACATACTATAAACAGGGGTTAGTGTTGGTCTACGACGCAGGCTAGATCTTGGCAAACACTGCTTGCATCAACACTACCTGCTGGAAATCCTATTGCTCCACTTGATCAATTTCAATGAATCCAGATCAATGCTGAACTAAAGCGGTGACTATAGACGACTATTCGTGAAAATTCGCACTATTCGCTGTTCGCGACTATTTGCTATTCGCTGTTCGCTGTTCACTGTTCACTATTCGCTATTCGCTGTTCGCGGCTATTCGCTATTTGGGTTTACCAGACACCCTATTTTTTCACTTAAGTAAATCTTTGCACATGTTCGAAATACACTGCGCCTTTTTAAACCAAATCTTGACTTTTTATAGGCTGTAAACGTTACAAAATCTGGCCAAATCATCTGTCCCTCGACCAAGCTAGTAAGGGGCATGGGTCTATTCCTTACTTGATGTCACAAACTACTCTGCATGCAAATTTACAGAGAATTCAAATCAGTTTGTGACGTCATGACCCATGCCCCTTACTAGCTCAGTTGTGGGACAGATGATGGCTAGCTTTCGTAACTTTTATAAAAAGTCAAGGCGCAAAAAGGTGCAATAAGTTTCGAACAGCTGCAAAGATTTATTTAAGTGAAAAAAATATTTTGGGTTTAGATGCACTTTAATGCCTTGGTGGCACAAAAGTGTGGTCCAGTACTACATACTTACATAGGTGTCACTGGGCATATTTTTTGTGCTGATGTATGTGAAAGTGGTCTCATTTTCTGCCAGGCTGTCATTGCAAATCAATGAAATTTTGGCTGAGTGACCCAGTTTACCACTAAAAGCAATAAAAGAAAAACAAATAGTAATTATAATAAGGTACACCAAAGTGAAGTTCTAATCTTGATCCCCTCTCTTCCTTTGTCCCTTCCTCCCCCACCCTTTGTCCCTTCTTCCTTTCCTTTCCTTTCTTCCTTCCTTCCTTCTTTCCTTCCTTCTTTTCTCCCCTCCCTTTGTCCATTCCCCATCCCTCCCTCCTTTCCTCCCCCCTCCTTCCTTTCCTTCCTTCCTTTCTCCCCTCCCTCTCTCCCTTTGTCCATTCCCCATCCCTCCCTCCTTTCCTCCCTCCCTCCTTCCTTTCCTTCCTTCCTTCCTCCCTTCCTTTCACCCTTCCCTCTCTGCCTTTGTCCTTTCCCCATCCCTCCCTCCTTTCCTCCCTCCTTTCCTTCCTCCCTCCTTCCTTCCTCCCTTCCTTCCTTTCTCCTCTCCCTCTCTCCCTTTGTCCTTTCCCCATTCCTCGCTCCTTCCTTTCCTTCCTTCCTTTCTCCCCTCCCTCTCTCCCTTTGTCCATTCCCCATCCCTCCCTCCTTTCCTTCCTCCCTCCTTCCTTTCCTTCCTTCCTCCCTTCCTTCCTTTCTCCCCTCCCTCTCTCCCTTTGTCCATTCCCCATCCCTCCCTCCTTTCCTTCCTCCCTCCTTCCTTCCTCCCTTCCTTCCTTTCTCCTCTCCCTCTCTCCCTTTGTCCTTTCCCCATCCCTCCCTCCTTCCTTTCCTTCCTTCCTTTCTCCCCTCCCTCTCTCCCTTTGTCCATTCCCCATCCCTCCCTCCCTCCTTCCTTTCCTTCCTTCCTTCCTCCCTTCCTTCCTTTCTCCCCTCCCTCTCTCCCTTTGTCCATTCCCCATCCCTCCCTCCTTTCCTTCCTCCCTCCTTCCTTCCTCCCTTCCTTCCTTTCTCCTCTCCCTCTCTCCCTTTGTCCTTTCCCCATCCCTCCCTCCTTCCTTTCCTTCCTTCCTTTCTCCCCTCCCTCTCTCCCTTTGTCCATTCCCCATCCCTCCCTCCTTTCCTTCCTCCCTCCTTCCTTTCCTTCCTTCCTTCCTCCCTTCCTTTCTCCTCTCCCTCTCTCCCTTTGTTCATTCCTCATCCCTCCCTCCTTTCCTCCCTCCCTCCTTCCTTCCTCCCTTCCTTCCTTCCTTCCTTCCTACCTTTCCCTCCTCCCTCTCTCCCTTTGTCCATTCCCCATCCCTCCTTCCTTTCCTCTCTCCCTCTCTCCCTCCCTTCAAATCATATCTTTCAGGTCGACACCAAAGATGCGAACTTGACGGTTTTCTATCGAAAGACAAACCTATTTCCTGAGGTGTACCCCAAGGTTCAATACTAGATCCTCTGCTATTTCTTATCTGGATTAACGATCTACCTTGTTCTCTAAATTATTCAAAAGCACGGATGTTTGCTGACGATACAAACAGGGGCACCCATCGACAAGTTTCGGTAGATATCTGTTCGGTGGAGGGTAATTCGCCTTGGGCTTTCGGCAACGATTAAAGAGTGCCCTCGGATTTTCGTAACTAAAACGTGGCCTAAAAGATTCACAATTGGGAAATCATAGCCCCTAAGGTTTTCGGAAAGGTCGTAATAGCTGTTTTTGGCAGTCAAAAACGTCAGCTAGCATTTTCGAAAAGAAAATACTTCCCTAGAAAGTTCATGGAAAGTTCATTTCAGCTAGCATTTTCTCAAAGGAAGATTTTGTTCCCTAACATTTTCGGGCAATTAAAATTTCAGCTAGGGAATCCGAACAGATGAAATTCTTCTAGCTAATGAAAACATCACTTAAAACATACTTCAAACACAACAAGGTACTTAAAAATGCCTTTCTACAGCCTTTTGGTTGATTTGGTTCGTTGGGTGCCCCTAATACAAACTTAACTATTACGGCATCTTGCTTTAGTGATCTAGAGAGCATGGTCAACAATGAATTAACAAGCATTGGAAAGTGGCTTATCGCCAATAGGTTAAGTCTAAACGTACTTAAGACCGAGTATCTTTTAGTTTGCTCTAAACATAATTAATCAGCCCAACTGACGTTCCCTCTCCAAATCAAATTAGGTGATGATCCGATAAAGAGGGTAAAGTATAGTAAATCTTTAGGTGTATACAATTAGACGAACATTTGTCATGGTCGAACCACGTAGACCATATCGCAAAGAAGATTTCTGCAGGCCTTGTTGTTTTAAAACAGGTTAGACCGTTTGTCCCAAAAGAAATTTTAATCATGATTTACAAATCGCTGATTCTTTCATTATTTGATTATTGTGACATAGTTTGGGCAGGTTTAAACAAAGGCCTCTCAGAGAGATTTGACAAACTCCATAACTGAGCAGCTCGGATCATCACTCAAAGTGATCAGCAGATCAGATCAGCCAAGATATTGAAAATGCTTCAGTGGGACACTCTTGGAGTCCATCACCACCATCATACTGCGATTATGATGCACAAAATTATGCACAGCAAAGCTCCTGAGTACCTCACTGAAGCATTTCACCTAGTTCGTGACACTACTGCTTACAACCTCAGAGACTCTAACTTTAATTTAGCACTCCAAAAACCCAACACCAAAAATTTGAAAAACAGCTTTTCGTGCCGTGGTGCTAAGCTATGAAATTCCCTCCCATCTTACGCTTACTTGATCTCCATGACATCAATAACATTATTAATACTTCTTTTTAGCTTTGGTATACCTGTAATTTATGTAATTTATATTGACTTTTGATATTTTTGCATGCACGGCTTTCTCAGAAACCAATTCCATGTAATAGAAGAAACTCCGTGTTGAAATAAAAATATCTATCTATCTATCCATCCCTCTTTTCCTTCCTTCCTTCCTTCCTCCCCTCCCTCCCTTTGTCAATTTCTCATTCCTCCCTCCCTCCCTCCCTCCCTTCCTTTGTCCATTTCCCATTCCTCCCCTCTCTCCCTCCCATTGTCCATTCCCCCTCCCTCCCTTCCTTTGTCCATTTCCCATTCCTTTGTCCATTTCCCATCCCCTTCCTTTGTCCATTTCCCATCCCCCCTCCCTCCCTTCTTTCATCCTTTCTTTCATGGGATAAGATGCTTTGACAGAAAGAGCTTTGAAGATCAGAGGACTGTTTCTTGAGTCTTGATGACTTACTAGGCCCAAACACTAGCATGGTGCACATTGAATGCAGAATGCTCCATTGTATTGTTTTAGTTTAGATTTATCACTTTTATCACACAGTAGCAAGTTCTTACAAGGTATTTGCAATTGAATCTATAAATTAAGGCAATGAATTTGACTAAAATCGTTATTGCCTAATAAAGTGATTACCATATCCAGGAGTGCAAAACCTTTGTGTGAATAGGGACCTTTAGATTTGTGAATAGATACGTACTAAATGGAAGTAATGGAAGTATGAGTATGATGAGTATTGCTTAATATTAGAATATGCAATTGTAAGGAGATTGTAGAAACAAGATTGATATCGCAAGTGATCATCTGCAGCACATAGGTCCTTATTGTCAGACTCACACGAAAACTAGGGTAAGATCTGATTTGATCCTGCCATCATCATCTCCAACAATGGTACTTTCAAACTTTGCATCTTTCTGATGTCCAAGACTTTCACAAACAGGATTTGACCACCTTGCAACCTAATGACAGGTGATGATAAAAAGGAATTAATAATAGCATTAGTTAAATGTCATGCATGTCTGCTAAATTAATTTAGAAAATGTCTTTCTAAATGATCTGATGAGAACACCATGTATAAATAAAGTTATTTGATTTCATTTGATTTAAATGAAATGACCTTACAACAGATGCCCTCCCCACCCACCCAACATCAAGCACCTTTTATAGTCAAGCAACAGACACCAGTTTAACTCAAAATGTTGCCAAAGGCCAATGTTCCTTTTTTCGGCAACAACAAAGCAGACTGGCGACTGGTTGATGGCTGTCAGTGTTTATACGGTGTTGATTTATGGCAGCAGTAATCTTGAGTGGACTACCATGGCCAATTTCCACTTCAGTAGCTATTACAATAACTAAATATTGAAACAAAATTCCAGGAATTTCTTTTGATTAGCCATGTGCACTAGCTTAATTAACAGTTAAAGAGAACTGTCTTCAGATGGATCAACTCACTGAGGCATCAACACATGACTGAGTCCTGTTCTGAGCAACAAACTCACTGAACACACCGCATGGAGTGTAGGAAATATACCAATCTTTGTTATCCTTAACAGTAAACCTAAAACCAAAAAGGAAAAATGCAAATTAGGTGCATGTTATACAGCTTGTGTATTCTCCCGGCACCTTACTGTAAATGCTACAACCAATTTTCCCAAAACTGAATTTAATTTACACTGGTCCTTGAATTCTGATATGGCTTTTCATTTTTTATCCAGTTGAATTTCCTCCCTGACAAAGGTCGCATTCCTTTTACAGAATTCGTTTTTCAGATTTAGACAATCCAGATTGTTCAGATTTTTCTGCTAGCTGGAACAAAAATCTGAAAAAAAAAGATCCATCCACACAGTGAGGCCTGGAAACTTGTTTTTGTCAATGGCAGGTTTTCTGAGAATGCCGCTCGCTTTCCTCTCCTTGCTGGAGGAACTCAAATGGAATGAAAATCTGAAACCAGTGTCAGTTACCAATCCAAACGATCCACGTTCGGAGGTGGATTGTTTAGATTGCAATCTAAGATTGGTTTCACCATAAATGGAATGGGAAATCTAATTTTCAATCGCAAAATCTGGGTTTGAGATTGGTTAAAAGGACCGCTATCAAAATTGACAATATTAATCTCATTTAATAGACGAAGCATTTTGATTTCGAGATTATACCACTATGAAACTAGTCCCGGGCCATTAACACTTAAACAGGATGAGTTTGTGTACACCATATCCTTTTCTTAACCTGCTGAAGTATCTGGTCAGACATGCACAGGCTAGTCACCCTCCATCGGTATGCCAAAGTAGAGAGAATTTAGAGAAATTTGGATTTTAAGGTAAAAAAGTGATATACACCCCTTTTGCAGAATACCCTTTAATTGAAAAATGTGCATCCGTAATCTCTCTGGGGCCAGGATTTAGTGTCCAGAAAGGGTCTGTATTACAGAGGGTTTTTTCTTTCAAGTAAATGTGTGAGAATTTTCTGGGACATAGAAAACTGCCCATAATAGAGGGGTGTGATCCCTATTAGAGAGGTGTCCATAGGGAAAGGTTCAGCTGTAGGTCTTCATATGCACATGTCATCGGCTTCCCCTGGGGTCGATCCCCAGGCCAACCAGGGAGATATTTGGGGGAATACAAGGAGATGGACATGGGATTCTTTGTCCAAGGGTAGGGAAAATTAATTTTATGAGAAGATTGGGGGGTGGGAGGGGGGGGGGAACGAGGTCACTAACTTTGTAAAGGATGCCACAGGGATTTTCTGCTGAGAGACACATCACCCTGGGGACTTTGTCTTGCAAGATTTCCCAACCTCTCAGGGAAGTTAGTCAAGTTTCCTTGACTGATTTTATAATCCCCCTTGCTAGCCTGGGGGTCAAACCCACAGAGAAGCTGATGACATGGATAATTTCTTGACAATGCTGCGAACCAGTCTATTGCAAATCAAATGGAACAGACTTTGCCACTGGAAATTTTTCAAAACAAAAGGAATACCTTATGGAGTATTCCTCTTTTCAAGTTTTTACTGGAATGATAAAAAAAATCCTGTACCATCTGCAGTGTCCCACTAGTTCCATTCTCCTTGTTGAATTAAACATGCGGTTTGGTGTTGTTTTGTTAGCACGCAGTCTCACTCTTGTCCCATTGCATTTTGATTGAAGGAAATTGTCCTTTTCCTTTTAACAGAACATTTTCCTCCATTTTTTCCATGCAAAAGGAAAGTGCCCTACTCTGCACTGCAGTGCACATTTATATTTACTTGCACTAATTACAATAATGAGACCTTCCAAGGGGTAGAACTGACAAGTGACATGGCTCTGAAAACAGGCGACAATCGTCTCCCAAAACACTGACAACCGACAGAAATTGGCAGAAAATGGGCGACAGTTTGCTACAACGACAATTCACTTTCCATTCCTCTTTGTTTTCTTTGCAACAGCGACATTTGTCCCTAACCAAACAAGCGCAAGACAGAAGAAGAAGAATAAGAAGAAGAACTTCATTTTATCATGCTAGCCTATTCAACAGAGTTGTAAATGAGCGACAAAGTGACACCAGACCACCCATTGGAAGGCCTCAATAATTACATGGACAAGAGGCCCTGCCAGGGCAAATTCCGACAGTCACATAAAAGCCAAAACACCAGCAAGGGAGATTTTAAAATTCAGACAAGCGACATGGGACCCCCTTCCCGCTCGCCCCACCCTGACGCCTCGTCAGACAAGGGGAGTCCGTTGCTCATGAATAGGTACAATGTTGTACATGAATAATTACAGGTAAACAATGAATAGCTACAACACTGTACCCTCCCAAACTCTCAACAGTACCTCACTAATCAGTATTTCTCCGAAGTGCCAAAACCATGCATACAGTCATGCACGCATGGTCAGGAGAGTTGGCAACCTCCCCAGCAATTTGCACATTATTTTTTAAGCTCTGGCTCACAATTAATTCAGGGTGAAAATAAATCATACATTTTTTAGTTAATCACTTTTCCTACCTCGGGCTGGAAGAATTACTCTTCAGCGGAAAAAGATTCACATGTTCTTTGGTGTTGTTCCTCTCCCGATAACACGCGCAGCCTTCATACCCGTCCACTGGCATGCACTCAAAAGCAAGCGACACACAGCACATCCCCGCCGACAAAATGCAAATCAACGTAAACTGTTGTTTATCTGAGATCGCCATCATGAAATAAAAGTTATTGCTGTATATCTCTAAGCCACCAATTTTGTAAAACTGGAGGGAAACAAAATCAGCTTACACAAGCATTTTGCAAAGGCGTCCTGATTTTCCCGGAATAAGACTGCTGAAGACTGGCGAACACTCACGTGAAATAAACGTGACTGAAATTTGACACTATTATTTCTTAAGTGGAAGTTAAATGAAGGGATTAAAATGTACAGAAATGTTTTGAGACGCCACCAGACAGTTGACACCCCACAAGGCCACTGAAGGTTGTTTAAACCATCATTTTAAAAATCTTCAATATTCCCTATTTCTCTAAATGAGGGTCCACAATACGGATCTCAGATCCCGCTTTCCCGCCCATTTACACCTGTTAATCCCGCCATCCCGCCCTTTTTGACTTGGGAATCCCGATCCAGCCCACTTTTCAAAGACGTTCTTGCGTTAATTAGTAATTTGTTATATAATAATTAACGCAGAAGCTTTATAGAAATTAACATTACAGAAAAGATCATGAAAGGCTTTAGATGTTTACACATACGACCATTTTATCTAGAATGCTATAGAACTTTCTAACGTCAAGACAAGCTCTTCCAAATAGAGCGGTTCTAGAATGCTATAGAACTTTCTAATGTCAGAGCATTTTATATTTCATATTAAATCACACACTATAGGGCTCTTCTTACTAGAGCAGTTCTAGAATGCTATTAATAGAACTTTCTAATATCAAGACCTGTACCTTTATGCGAAGGAAGGCATTACCGCTCGCAACAAGCTCCCACCCTTTTCATAATTGCCCCCGCAGGGTTTTGGCCCAACCGAGGAGGCACTCTAGGAGTCCCCGCGTAAGATTTTAAAAATGTTAGAAATGTAAGAAATGTAAGAAATGTGTTTGTAGTATGGGAAGCGTTCCCGATTTGATGAAACTAGGCGCGCAAGGTTGTGCCGGGTAACATTCTTGCTTTCACATCAAAATGGCTGCTAGCATACGAGTATGCCGTTCTCAGAAGGAAAAGACAGCTTTTTAAAACTGTAAATCAAAATAACAAGATCCACGGAACACTCGACAGGTTAAACAATGGAAATCGGTTAGTTCATAGCGAAGAAATCCCTCATCGAGGGCAAATGGTGGCGAAGAGACATGTGCTTTCACTGCGAATCATCACAAGAATAATAGACCTTTTCCGAAATGTTTGAGCGCTTCTGGGAGTCTATCTTTCAAAAAAGTACAAGTTTGAATGTGAATTTATACCGTACTTTATATTAAATTCACCGATTTTTTGTATTCCAAGCAACTTCCAGCGAAATTTGCGAAAAACATGCTCAGTTCTATGCAAGTAAATTGTCCTCGTATTCGCCTTCTTCGTCTTCGCGAAGATTAACTCGAGGAAAAAATTATATTCAACGCGTTTACTTTTCAGGCATAAACTCAGGCTCATCTAAATATCTTTTTTATTCAGGCAAGCTTATTGTCTGTTTTTCTGTGTATCTCAATTCACGGAATTCTATACGTAAACAAACCCGACGAAATCCGCGCAATCAAGACATTAAACAGCCATCTAAATCTCAATTGTTGAACAATGACACTAAATCAAATATTGCTTCTGCCTTTGATGTACTGGAGAAATATGCTTCTTACACATGAAATTACAGAACTGCTTTATTTCACTAACAACAATGCAGAAATGAGCAACAATGTCTTCAGTATTTTAATATTTACAACCACACAACTACTCAAAAATTAAAATACGGGGGCAGCTTTAGTGAAAACTATTTCTAGTATAAAATAGCGACGCAAATTATAATGTCGCATGCTTCGTTTCCCGGTTCGTTCGGTAAATAGAGGACTTCGCGCTTGTTGGGGGATCATGGGTAATCAGGGCAAACATAAACAAGATGGCGGCCGCGTGTAAGCCGGTAGTGCTCGCGAAACTAATCTGTTTTGGAATTGTTTGCGGCTTTTCGCCCGTGAAAAGGAAAATTGACATCAAAAAATGATTCTTTGGAGAACATTCGTAATTATTCTGACATTAACAAGTACAGAAAGGAGCTTTCATCTACTACAACGTGGAACGTCCGCGGGGAACGCTGCATATGCGATCATGGCAAAACACTTGGAAGATTTCCTTGATCTTTCCACCGGAGAAATGAAATGGAAAATTGCACTCCTGTGGCTTATTTGTTTCAAAGTCTCACCCTTTTTGGGGGGCAAGCCCCGACAACATTTTTTCTTGTGACTGCTGTGGTGAAACTGCCATGGCATACAAGTGTCCCTACTCAGTGAGAGGAATGCTTATTTCAGAAGTTTGGGATAAGATAGAATATTTGGAAATGCATGAAGGAAAGCTTAGGCTAAAAAGAGAGCACAGATATTACACCCAAATTACAGGGGAGATGGCTATGTCAGGCCTAGAGAGACTTTTTTGTTGTTTGGACAGGTAAAGGGGATCAATTTGTTGAACTTATATATTTTGAAAGAGAGTTCTGGCAGCAAGTCCTTCCAAACCTTGTAATATTTTTCAAGACTTATCTGCAAAGGGTAATTCTTGGGTTCAGACCCCTTTGCTATTGCCCCCTTTGTGACAGTCTCTGTTTAGAACCTGAGGAGTTTGACAGTTGTAATGAAAATAGTCTGCAGTGCCGGTGAGTCTTGTTCCCTGTGGTATCATTGGGGCTGTTTGAAGATTGACGAGAAATCTTGTCCTCAGTCATTTATTTGTAGCTCTTGTAATCACCTTGCCCTGAACAATGACAGTCTCTAAGATTAGACAATGTACCTTACAATGATCTAGAACAAAAACAAGAAACAAGTAATGCTGTCTTTATATTTGGTCTGTTGTTTCACTTAGTCACTTAATGGAAAGTAGGTGTTTCAATTGAGTTCAAAGTTTGTGTTTGCATTATGGAACTTGAAACTACTTGTAGTGAATAAACATCTTGGCTGAGAGAGTTCTCTCTTGGGTTAAACAATCATTGCTTGCTTGGTCAACCTTCAGTTCCTGTGTGTTGTGCACACAACCCCTGTAGATTACATACTCTCTCTTCCTACCTGCAAATTCTCCCAGGCATGAAAGTAAAAAAAATGTAACAACAACAACAGGTTTTATTTTAAAAACAGTACAAAGAATACACATGTAAATCCTGGTCTAGACAATCAAGATAGAATATGAGTGACCAGGAGTAAACATATGTTAACTGATTTAAGTGCTACATAGAAACAGGCTTAACACAAAACTAACCAAGGCTCACAGTCTTTGGCAAGCAAGAGAATCTTCTATACCCTTTTAAGGAAGAACAGTTCCACATTAGTTGTCCTGGCAATAGGGTAAACGTCCGTTCACAGGGATAAGGGTTCATTCAGGTTGCTAAGGGAAGAGCAAACAATAACAATATCATCTATAAGTGGCAATAAGCTGATGGGAAGTTCCCTTTTAAGAATAAGGAAGTGTTTTATTCTTTTAATTGCTTGCTCAACATAAATTCAGACATTGGCAATCCTTGATGTTGTTTTAACCTCTTTGGGTACATTTGCAAGTTTGTGTGTTTAGAAGGAGGAATGGTCAGAAAGCATTAATGAAATGAAAGTAAATCGTGAATTTTAAAACCCCGGTCAGCCATTACTTCATCATAAGGCTGGAGGGAATTTAAAAACCTGCAGTCTTTGACAATAAACGCATCACTAGCCCTTCCACCATAGACGGGAGATGCAAATGATACAGCACCATTGGGGGTAATGCCAATCAAAAATTTAACAGTATAATGCTGCTTATAATTTGACCAACACATTGCAGCTATTTCTAAGCTAGAAGGTGTTTCTATGTAAACTTCGGTGCAATCAATGATCACACTGCATTTAGGATAATACTTGAGAAACATGTCTGGCATATTCCTCTGTATTATAGACCTGTCAGGCCACAAAATAAGCCATTGTAATTCTTTACACATGAACTTCACCCAAGTAGTAAAGATGGAAGATACTGTGCTTTCCGAGACTGAAAAACGAAATGCAAGGTCTTGCACTGGAAAGCCTTGCCTCAACCTGATGAGGCACAAAAACAATTCTTGCTCCAAAGTTAAGGCTCTCGCTGTTCTAATCACCTTTGATGCCATAATATGTGAAGTTCGGCATGTTTTTCACCTGTCCAATAATGCATTTCCCTGGCTTTTGCTGACAACTGTTCGAAAAGCAACCGAAAAGCACTTGAAGAGGGCAATCCAGTGTAAAATCGGACGTCATATTCCCTCGTAAGCTGTTATAAAGTAAAGCTGATATTACACTGCACCTGTGCTTCTTGAAAGCGTAAGCGCTTCTCGGGTGCATTTGAAGGAGAGTATCCATTGTCGTTACGGGTTACAACTTTCCTTTTCCTTGGTGAGCGTTTAGACTTATCACTGGCAATTAGGTAAAGCGTTGGAGCATGAGAGGAAAATGTAGGCAGCGATAATGTGGCATGACTTTGACAGTACACTACAAGATGAATATGAATGGCTGTTCTTGATGCCAGTTTTCCTTTTCCAAGCGAAAAGCCGCAAACAATTCCACAAAGTTCAGTTTCGCGAGCTTTACCGGCTTCCATGCGGCCGCCATCTTGTTTTTGTTGCCCTGATTACCCATGATCCCTCAACAAGCGCGAAGTCCTCTATTAAACCGTCGCCGCTTTCCGGCGTGGCCGTACTGGCCGCAACAAACCACTTAACGCGGGTAGAAAGGTCGAAAGACTAGAACTGAAAAAATCGGGACTGAGGACACTGAAGTCAAGAATACAGACCCAAATGTCTTAAATGAACAAATGCCATTTATGTCAGAGGCAAGTACAAAAGATCACAATAGGACTCAAAGACCTCATACGGTGTGATACTGTACTGACGCGGGGTAAGTGATAATGGATACGTTTGACAAGTCCTGACAGAGGGTTTTTGCGCTGGTCATCTTATAATTAGGCACTGTTTACTCGGACGCAGTTTCATTTGTAACCGAATCGGTTTCGATGCGGTTACGCCTTTCGTTTACACGGCGCCGGTCGAGTTCGTTATCAGAACCAGGTCGTTTTGACAACGCTTTCAAAAGTCAGGACCGTTTTCAAAACGATACGGTTTCATTGGTCGTGTAAACGGCGAAACAGCATCGATTTAAAAACATTTACTTATTTTGGTGCCAAATTGGCTGGCTCGCGAAGGGTAAATATGGCGAGCCTCCCACAACAGCGTTTCAGCCCAGTTCAGTGCCAGTTGTTGCACAATCGCAATTTAAGTTCGCTTTTTCAGCTTTCATATCTTAATAACAGACAGAGATGTCTTGAAATGTTGTCGATACGCTCCAGAGTCACGAAGAGAAGATTCTGGATTCGGCCTTGGAGAACTCGTGTTTGGTGGGACAACTTTTTGGACGGTGTTATGCTCCCAGAAGAATGCCTGAGAACGAGATCGCCATGATGTAAATGGCTGGATAGATACCGTGTAAACACTTCGAAACCGTGTCGTTTTTGATGCGGTTTCGAGGTCATGAAACCGTGTCGATTGGGAACCGCGTCCGTGTAAACGATGCCTAATAGGACGAAATCACGTTGGAATTGAAATCCCGTATCCCGCTCTGTTTCCCTTGCCAATCTCGCATCCCAACCCTATAAAATCACGAAATCCCGCTCCCACTCGCAACTGAAATTCCCGCTTCCCGCCCCCGTTTTCCGCTCAAATCCCGAATATCACCGCGAAAAATAGCCAAATCCCGCATCCCGCCAAACCTATTGGAGACCTTTTAAATTTACAAATCCTTCTCGAAAAATTATCTCTTCCCAAATATGCTCAAAATATCCCACAATACAGTTTTGTGGATGAGTATAGGGATTTTGGATTGCTTGAAACGCGAACGAGATATGAACATCAAATCCATGTCAAGCGACGGAAAAACGGTTTAGGTATGTAATATCAAAGTCATCATACTAGACGGATTTGTAATACTCCCTTGATGAGGAACTTTTATTCTGTTCAACATTGGAGATGACAAAGAATGCCGTTCTAATTTAATATAATGTGGCCATTAGCTTGCAGGCCAGGATAGCCAAGAATGCCTGGCTTGGAACAGTATATCCGGGAGAGCCGGGCTTGTGAGGCCATCGTTGCCAAGAAATCCCGGCTATAAAACAGCAATGGCCAGGCATGACACACTTTTCCAGGCCACACTTTTGTACCCTGCAAGCAGAGGCTTCTTTCTGGCAAGTCTTTTAGCATGTACGAAGTCGCTCGCGTATCTTGTATTTCGCGTAGCCGACTATGCGAAATCGGAGAGACGGGAACGACTTCGTACATGCTAAAACACTTGCCAGAAAGAAACCTCTGCTTGCAGGGTACACTTTTTTGGGGCAAGCGTGGCAAAAAGCTCGGAAAGCATGGCCAGGCCAGCCTTTTCCAGGCTTGCCGGGCTTTTCACTGCACTCCTGATACAAGGGAGGAGCCAATCACAAAAGCGCGCCAAAAAGAACAAACGATGATAATTTTGTTTCCGTCTGATCTTTTACTTCTCTTCTTCTGGCGATTATTTTAACTATGCACTCTTTCAATTGTTGACCACAAAAAACGAATCAAAAAAAGAGAAGAACTATACGAAAATACAGTGACCGGAAATGGAAGACGATTTTCCATTTGTAGATAATGAACTCTGTACCAGGTTCCCATCTCAGACGACAACATGGCGGCCATGTCTACTTGAAAGCACAGTCGCGTTGTTTTGTATTGTGCACGCTGCACAATACAAGTCTTGTTAAGGCCTCCTGCAGATAGAAGAAATGTGTTTCAGTGGATTTTCCGCACAGTCTGCACAGTGGTGCCTTTGTTGTCCAAACTCTCCGTGTAGGCCTCTCTCCTTCCAGTTCCTAACTTTTCCTTCTTTCCTTCTCCTCTGATAGTCTTAAAGATTCTCTTCTTCAACAATCACTTTTTCCTTCGTTTCAACTTTCTCCTTCGTTTCAACTAGATATTATTTTTATTGTTGTTATTTTAATCTTTTTGTAATATTTTTAACGTTGGTGTGATGTCTAACGACTTTACCGACGCATTTTAATGTAGATGTAGATGTAGAAAGCAGCTTGAGGCATCCACTCTGTGCTCTCTCTCTCTTAGGTAGCCATGCAAGGATTTGTTCTCCCTCCTTAAACACTACGCAATGCCAATAAGTCCTCTCCCCCTTCCTTCTCGGCAGATACAGCGCCAGCGTCGCAACATTATTTCTGGTGTGCAGACAGCCATTTACTCCAAGATCTTCGTAGCTTTTCTATCCATGCTGGCCAGTTCTTCCATCGTCCAAACCACAATGCCCCCACTTTAGGGTAGTTACGCCTAGAGCCCAGGTATTGATGCCACTGATCAAATTAATATTTCCTCCATTCAGTTTGAATCGAAACAACTTGCTGACTGTTCAGCAATTCCTCGAGTATCGCCATATGTTTTAACGGGAGATGCTACGGACTATTCAGAATAAAAACGACAAGCTCAGTAGAATAAGAACTGAAGATAGAGCGACTTTCATTTGAATGTGAAAAGAAGCTTTCACAAGTGTTCGCGCAATTTGTTTCATCCGCCACTGGTTCAAAAGATTAGAAGAAAGTCGCAAAGAACACCTTTACTATGGATCAAGGATTGTCTGATTTCCAATCGTATTGCTTAAAACAGAGTAACGTGAAAGAAAAAAAAAACGATTGATTTCTAGAAAGTTCTGTCATGTCAGATAGAACGCGTAACGTGTTCGTTCAACCAAGGAAAAGCTGCGTGCGTTTGTCTCTGTTCGCTAAACCAATCAGATTGCTATTTGCAAGTACGTTTGTCGGTTCTTGCGGTTCTGTTCGAGGTCACTTTCCTCGGGGAGGTTACTCCGAACCCGAGTTAGCGGCGGAAATCGAGCCTATTTAGCCCTGGAAAAACGGACTCGCAAGTAGTCGCAATCTCAACTTTTGTAGAGCCTTACGTTGGGTGGCCAAACGGACTCGCAAGTTTCCTCGCAAGTAATAATAATAATCATAAACAGATTTTTATAGCGCCATATCCACTAGCTGCACTATGTTGCTTTACAATACTACATTAAAAGATAACTAAAACAAAAATTGCATTACATGAATATACAAAATATTAAAGTCAAATATTAAATCAAGTCGCAAGAAAACCAATTTCAAGGCTACGGGCTTAGTCCCTCCGCAGACATATCCTGTATTTCATTGGCTAATAGGTTGCTATAACAACGAATGAACGTCACTCAACTTGCGTTTACTTGGGTTGGGTGGTCAAACGGTGAAAACTTACGTCGACTTACGTGCAAATTTGATCTCGACCAAAGTGAGCGCAAGTCATCGCAAGTGCACGCAAGCCCTGGTCAAAAGAAGTCGCAAGTAGACCCAAGTTTTGACCTTGTGTCTAAAATCTACTAGTTGTTCAAAACTAAACAAGTAAATCATCTAAATCCTCCTCTCAGACACTACGAAAATGTGAACAAGCGGCCGCGATTTTGAAAGGTTCTAATCAATTATTAAGCAATGATGACAAATGCTATACATTATCAGTTCAATTTTGGACAAAAAAAACTGCAACACGCTTTGCGTTATAGCAATCTTTAGATTTTAGTACTGTAATCCCTCTTAATTGTTGGGTATCCGATATTGAACTCGTTGCTATATATCCAATCGAAAATTATATTAAGACTATGTAATGTGTAGCCTGCGAACGCAGACGTATTTCCGATTGTCGTTTCTCTCCGCCCCAAAAGTAACGTCTGCGAGCTGGAGCCGCAAAACGATTTCTGTGACGTAAAATCTTCAGCCAATCACAGTTTAGCTCTTAAAAATCCAGAACCAACGCGCGCGCGATAGTCATGTTTTCTCGTGGACAAAAAATGGCCGACACAATGGAACACGCGTTCAGGAAGGTTTGCGATGTTTGTGGATTTGACGGTTTGAATACGCATCAAAGGGAGTCCATAAAGTACATTGTTAAAGAAAAGAAGGATATTTTTGTTAATCTACCAACGGGTTTCGGAAAGTCGCTGATTTATCAGGCTTTGCCGTTAGTTTACTCGTGCCTGCCTGAGTCAACTGACCAGAAGAATATTATCGTCGTGATTTCTCCGCTTAACAGCCTCATAAAAGATCAAGTGCTACACCTAAATTCCCTGGGAATTACTGCCATATCTTTGGCTGAAATAGCCACTGACAAACAAACAAAAGAAGTCAATAATGGGGATTACTCAATTGTCTTTGGATCGCCTGAACTGTGGCTTGGAGATGAGAAATGGAGGAAAATGGCAATGAGCGAATTATATCGCAAATCTGTAAGGGCAGTTGCTGTTGACGAGATGGGAAATAAATGACAGGCCTGCACGGACTCCTTCAGTGTGGTTTTTTCGGTTGCCTCGCATTAGAGCCTAAAAGGTCTATTTTTGCTCTGACGAGTGTCTTTGAGAGTTTTACCTCTGTTGTATGATATTATCGGAGTTTTAGGATAGATCGTTCTCAGCAGTGGCTGATTTTGTATAAATCTCCAGTGTTCCATCAATATCTGTTTAAGGTTTTTAACTCCTATGTGGTACGTGTTTTTTCTTTGTTTTAGAGCCGATCATCTAGAGGCAAAGTTGACCCCTGTTATATATATTTTTGGAAGGCCGCGCGCTCTCAGGCGTTGTTTGAATTTCACAAGGCTCTCTTCAAATGTTGTTTTCGAAGAGTTAGTTCTAAGCATCTTATTGCTTCGCCTGTAATGAAACAATTTTTCACGCCTGGGGTGGCATTAAATGAAGTGTATATATTTATTTCCCACCATGATACTGACGAAATCCAGGACTCGCAATGTTCTTGGTGGTTTCAGTTGTTGATTTCGCAACATGCAAAGCAGTAGCGCTCGCACGGGGATTTCCAAAATCCAGACTTTTTTTCGACACCGGTGTGTGGCTGTCATCTTTCGCCATCCTTTTAACACGAAGGGGCAAAGTACTGCCGAAATCATGCTTGATTTCTCCGCTAATTTCGTCCACCTTTTGTAGGGCATTCTTGAATCGCACTAGACGATTATAGCACTGCGTCCGACAAATGGCCAGTTTTTCAGAGTCGACGTACACGCAAAGATCAACATTTGTAGCACGAAAAACCAAAGAACTTATATCAACACTGCTTTTGCCAAACACAAGAATCTTCTCCTTAGCTGAAGGAAACGTCCTTTTACAAAGAATGCACCATTCGCCGTCGTGGGAAATCTTCTTGGAAGTTTCATTCATGGTTGTCGATTTCACACGCCATAACTAAGAATCTCGCCTGCACATTCCAGACACGAAAGAGCGCGTACTCGCGCGAGAGTAACTCGTGTATGGCACCTATCGTTTAATCTGATTGGTCCACTACCAAACAAAAGATTTTACGTCACAGAAATCGTTTTGCGGCTCGAGCTCGCAGACGTTACTTTTCGGGCGGAGAGAAACGACAACCGGAAATACGTCTGCGTTCGCAGGCTATGTAATGTGTAAAGCAATAATCTTTGTCCAATATAAAACTATAACCGGACAGTTATCCGAGTTATGGAACTCCAGTTAAGGACGGTTCCTCCCAATATAGGAATACATTCTTGCGCCGTTTATGACTACAAAACGCAGATGTTGACAAGGGTTATTGAAATCTACAAAGAACTCTGGGGATAACGAATTGACGAAGTTCATTCCACTTTGCTTAGATTCGCATAATAATATATTATCTAAATCAGACTGATGTATCTTTAATTTTGTATTTTCCTTCTTATTACATTATTACATTGTTTTTGTTAAGATACGTGCTTGTGCAATACTGTATGAAGTTATGGTCATGCAAATAAAGCTACTTGTTGTCTGGGAATGACTGATAGTGTTTTTAGAGACCATAAGGCAAAAAATTATCTTCAAAGACATTAAGACGATTAACGATGCAAGGTAATGTTTTCTATATAGAAGCATGTCACCCTGAAGTTTCTTTTTCGATTCCCCTTGCCGAGACATGCGTAGTAACAACAGGCGACACCGTCCTTAATTGTTAACAAATGAAATTTCATTGATTATTGACCATTATTATTGCCTGGATGTTTCCTATCTCTCTCTTTCGATCGCTCAGGGCGGTATTCAGGGGATCGCAATGATAATATGAAGAAACTAGCTCAATCTGGGGTCGGGGCTAATGACAGACAACGCCATCAAAGTAAAGTTCTCCTAGCAATCCCAGAACTCACTGACTGCACGTTTTCTCGCGGTTTCAGTCACGTTTTAAAGCAACAGTTGAGTAGATTTTATAGAAACAACTAGGCTTAAGTTTTATTGTAAATACATTGTAACTACTTATTTCAATCCTCTACGTAGTGCCGCAATAAATCTGAGTGGTTGCTGCACTGGCAATGTTTCAGTTTGTTTCAGCTGTGAAACATAACTCTTGACCTCAGTTTCATTAGCGTCGATACTAACTTGAACATCACTTCAAACTAATATCGAAGCATTTACTAGGCAGCGAAATCCGTTGAAATATTTAATACTGGCGGAGTCGTCATTTCATGCGACATGATCATAATCTGGTTTTATGGATTGGATTCAGCAACGCGGGTCCAGAGAGGCGAAGTGAACAGAAATGAACAGAATACCATTTACTCGGAATACGCAGAATAGGCGTTCTTTAGGGAAAGTCTTGGCGGGAAATCACGCGCGGCCTACCAAGCCTGTCACGTGGCACCGGAAGTCAGGTTCAGACGCTCGCTGTGCGAATACCTGTTCTTCTGGAAACCTTATCCCGGGTATTGTTTTATTCTTAAACCGGAAGAGGGATAGCAAGAATTAGGGAGCTTAATCACCGGCGTTTTTGAGCAACAGACGTCAACCGGAAGTGATGGGTTTTCTCTTTTTACTAGCATTGGTGGTACCACTTTTGCATTACTGTCTTTGCTCTTATATAGAGACGATTTACTTTAAAATTTGTGCACAACCACTGTTCATGAATGAGAAACATCCACTTCTGGTTGCCGTAAGTCGCTCAAAAACGCCTTTGCCTAAGCTCCATACTGTCTAAAGAGAACGTGCATTAAGTTTAGCAAGAACGGCAACTTCATTCCCAAGTTCGCCGGCTTTTTTCTGGTAACGAGGTTGCACAAAATTCCGCCCGAGCAGGCACAGGGGATAAGGTTTCTACCAAGTACAAAATCATAGTGATTAAAGTGCATTTATCCCCAAAACGTTTTCCGCTAATAAAAAACTTTGCACCTATTCGAAAGACGTTTAGCCTTTATTTATTGTTTCGGACTTTTTTATGGGCTTCAAAACTTACGATAAACTAGGCATTATTTGGTACACGACCGAGTTAGAAGGGGCGTGGGTCTATTCCTGATTTGACGCCACAAACTGCTTTGCGTGCATGTTTACAAAGACTTACTGCGATGTTAATCAGTTTGTTACGTCAAGTAAGGAATAGACCCATGCCCCTTACTAGCTCGGTCGTGTGACAGATGATGGCTAGATTTCGTACCTTTTACAGCCTATCACAAGTCAAGATTCGGTTAAAGAAAAAACAGGCGCAATGCGTTTCAAACATGTTCAAAGATTTTAGAAAGTTTAAGGAGCAATTTTAAGTCTGCTGAAGATATTTTCGGAAAGTACAAATCAACGAAATCAGTTCGTAGCATGCCAAGTCACCGTAGCGGTTGTGTACCGCTCTATCACTAAGCCAGTTTAAACGCTTCTGTTGATTCTGGGTTGCAAAAAAGGGAGAACCGTTTTCCTGAATGTCTTGGGGTGCTTTATTCTACACTGATTGGTATCCGGTTCTCTTTTTGCAGAAGTACACTGTTATTGCGACAATAACAACCAGCAGAACAGCTCCAGCAACAATTACGATTATCTGCCAGGGTTTGAGTTTATCAGAGGACGGAGATTTGTCACCTAGAAATAATAGAATATTTTCTAGTAAGACACCATTTTTAAGCCTGCAAGACGTATTTCGATAAGTTCTCCCATTATTCTAAATTCAATCTAAAATCTACATTGGTACATGTTCTATGCAGTTCTGGTTGGCTGAGTCTTGTTTTGTTGCCAAGTGAAACTCTGGTTTCCTAATTAATTCATGTCTATCTCATTAATATTCATATTTTCGATTATCCGGACTATTCACACTGCATACATTAAAGCAGCGCATATAAGATCAGTGCACATGAATAAATTATCACTTTGGCTCAACTGCCGTACGGTGAGGGTCGATTTTTCCGTTCCTCGTTTTTCCCTTTTCTTATTTTATGGCGAATGTACAATATCCTGCGAGACAAGGAGATCCGGCTCAAGCCGCTCTACCGGTTGCCCAAGGAAATCAGCCAGCTGACGGATTAGCAGCTCATGGAGCTCAAGCGGCCGGTGATCAAGTACCTCAAGTAGTCGGACAGGAGCCTTTACCGACTGCCGAACACGTGGCTCAGGAAATTCAACCAGTCGCGGCACAAGTACCTCAACAAGCTGTGGGACAAGCTCAACACGGAGAGCTTGAGGTAGAATTTGTTTACTTCTGTCGCTTATGTGTGTTTTCGGTTTTCCCGCTCATTCATTGTTCGTGTTTTAGTCAGTTTGTTCGTTGCTGTTAAGCTTATATCGGCAACTCTAGTGTATTTCGGGTCTCGGCAGGTTTTCTATGGGCGACTAGCTGTTGTTAACGTGGGTGGCGTGCATATTTTTTCGTGGATACGGGGTATGTTTATTAGTTGCTCGGTTATTTTTGTTCGGAAATTGTTATTTTGGATCATGCAACAACTGGAGGGGGCGGAGGCGTACCGCTGGCATTTGTTTGACGTTTGCATAGAATGTCAAAGTTGATAATTTACCAAAGCGAAACAATAGCTGTGAAATGGTGTCAGACCACACCTTGGATGGGTGACAAAAGTTATGGAAGGCAATGGGTGAGTGTTCATCAGAAGGGGAAAAATTTATTATGGAAAAGGTAATGCGGTGAGTGTTCACCAGGAAAAATAATAATGGGTGAGAGTTCACCGAAAAAAAAAGGAGAGAGAAAAAGGGGTATGAGTTCACTATAAAGTAATGGGTGAGAGTTCACCATGAAGGGGAAAAAAAAGAGAGCGTTGGGGTGAGAGTTCACCATGAAAAAAGAGCGAGGGGTGAGAGTTCACCATGAGAAAAGAGTGATGGGGTGAGAGTTCACCATGGAAAGAGATGTGAGTTCACTTTGTATAGGCAATGGGGTGAGAGTTCACCATGGTAGCAAAAAGAGCAATGGGGTGAGAATTCACCATGGAATGGCACGGTTTGCTTTATTCGGGGGCTGTTGAGTGGCTTGTGAGGGTGATGTTGTACAGTAAGTCAATTCCCCTTCTTATTATTCTAGACTCTGAAGAAGAACTTTGCTGACCTCCAAAAGTCACTTGATGAATTGACAAGGCTCTCAGTGGCTACTGTAATAAGGAGGATCTTGGATTATGCAGCATGGCCACTCTCTGAGTTCAATAAGTATGAGGCGATAGACATCCTAGAAACCCTCCAGAATACATCCCGGGATAATCAGGATGAGAAACGTGCACTTTACCGTTTGGTGTACCAGACAGCCAGAGGGAAAGTGGACCTTCCAAAAGAGCACTTCCGGGCTCTGGTTCTACGCCTTCTAGGGGATAAAGATCACACTAAAATGTATGAAGCTGTCGCAAAGGTGGAAAAAGCGATGGGCACAGGGGGTCCATGGTTTGGTTCGGCCCACCGTGGGCGTAGTAGTGATATTCCGTACAAGGGGCGTGGCATGAGATGTAGTGCTCCAGTCCAATGCTATTTTTGTGGAAAGTTCGGCCACATTATGGCGAGATGTTACGCGAGGAGGGATATGGAGAAAAGGCCCCCGGCGCACTAGGGACAATAAGTAAAAAGAATCTGGAATTAAATAGAAGCAAGGCGTGTGTTCCAGATTGATTGTGGCAAGTACAATAAAATGGGTCTTGGAGTTGTTGTTTGATTTAATGCGATGTGAGGCGTCGTGTTAAGTTAACAAAGTTTTACATGAGAGTGTTCGAGTGAGCCACTAAACATAGCAGAGGAGTGAAATGAATAAATGCTTCTAGACGTACGTAAATCCAATGCTCCTTATTCTCTCCCTTTTTGAATTTGCCCTTGGTGCGAATATCCCTTCCTTTTCACTTTCCCGTATTTAACTTTGTCTGTACTCTGATCACAGAGAGTTTAGAGTTTTGAAAACGGGGTATCTCAAAACCCACCCGGTCATACTGGGTCAAAGCTGTCCTCTCTCTGCTTACTTGTACGGGGTTTTTTGTACATCTAAATAAGATTCCTTTTACCTCTTTTCTTTTTCCCCTTTAGGCGAGATTCTGGTCATGGGAAAACGATGGTAACTTTGACAACTTTATCGGTAATGCTGATGTTTGCGCAGGTGCGATACAGTGGGTAGACATGAGGGGAAACCCCGTATCGGTCAGAAGTGAGTAGACAGGAAATGACCGGCTGGGGCAGAAAGCTCGTCTAGTTGAAAAGGGAGAGGTCATTGGGCAAGAAGATGAGCTACTGTTCCGAGATCCTGATCATTTTGTGGCAGGGGAGCTCCACAAACATGCAACTAATTGGGCAGAAATCGCAAAGTTAGCTCCTTCTTTACACCAGGAAGAGGTGTTGTCGTGGATTGGGAATAAGGTGTCAATGTCCCCATATTTCAGACATTTTAAAGGAACGTTCAAGGGGGAGAGTTACGATTCCGATCAGCCACCCCACAGGTTGTTCAAGAATAACGTATCGTGCAAACAGTTTGGAGAGTTTGTCATAACAACGCTATTAAGCCGCCTGAAATCCGGTGCAATTTCTCTAGTGGGTAAGGTTGGTCAAGTAAGTCCACCTCATATCGTTTTACCGTTAACAATTGAGCCTACGAAGCCGAGACTGTGTCATGATACGCGATATTTAAACCTGTGGATGCTGGAGAAGCCCTTCTCGTTGGACAGAGTGACCGACTTACCCCGGTATGTCTTCAAGGATTCTTATCAGACGGTCCTGGACGACAAGTCAGCATATGACCACCTCTTGCTATCTGAAGGAAGTCGCACGTATTTTGGTATCCAGTGGGGCGGTTGGTTTTTTACCTATAATTCGTTACCATTTGGTTGGAAAATTTCACCTTATGTATATCATTCGACGGGCCTTATGGCGTCTAAGTTTCTGCGCTCCTTAGGTGTTCCGTGTCTCTTGTATATCGATGATAGACATAATGGTCAGCTCCTGGTGTCGCTCGACAAGGGACAATATGACACTTTAGATTCTATTGATGAGCGTAATCTCGCGGCTGCTAAATCAGCGGTGTTTCTCGTGGCATTTCATTTGGTACGCCTAGGGTATTTCTTGGTTTATCAAAGTCAATCTTAATTCCCCAGAAGATGGTCCCTTATCTCGGTTTCTTGATAGATTCCAGTAGCGAAGTTTTCCGCCTGATCCCAGAGAAGAAGCGTAAGTTTATAGAGCTCATCCGGGAAACGTTAAGGTCACGTTATGTATCGGTCAAAACGCCCCAGAGATTGGTGGGTACCGTAATGATTCGATTTAGCGCCCGGGGCGCTAATTTACTTTTGGTACCTCAAGGGAGGGCGCTTATTCGAGACAGGGCGCTTATTCGGGACAGGGCGCTTATTTAAGCTTTTGAGAAACAACCAAATGGTTAAAGCATAACTTTAATAAATATTAAAATAACTAACAATAACAGAAACTGTAACAGTAATAAATTGTTGAAAGTTCAGTTACTTTCAAAAGAATTCTTCATTTTATATACCATAGCTGTAACAAGGATACATGTACGGTACGTTGAATGTTCGTGAGTTTATCTATGCGATGTCGATGACTTCAGTGTCACTTGCGTCAATTATCAAGCTATCTGGTGCCGCATCCTCGACGTCGGATTCTGTGATCCCGTCGAAAGGATCCTTGTCGCGTGAATTGCTCATGGCTTGTTGAACAACCTTGAGCCGTTGTAGACCTGCACGGCAGGGCTGATTTTCCTTGAAGCAGTGAATGTGTCCGTCCTCTGATCCATCCACTGCAACGGTTAGCGCGCAGCTCTTGAATGTTTTGTCCAAGCCATCCCACGCCGCAAGGATCCACTTAACTATCTCTCTCCGGGCTGGAGCACGCATGTTTCCCGATGCAGTGAAAGAGTGAGCTTCACCAGCCATCCATTCGTCATATTTCTCCGTGACATTTGCTTTAAAAGGCTTATTCCAAACCACGTCGGGCACTTGAATGTACTCGTACAACCCCCTAGGACGATTAAAGGATCTATCTTTGACGTGCGTAGTTCTTGTTTGACTATTTCCATCACGTGGCACTTGAACGAACCCACGCCAAGATTCGTCGGGTGAATGAAAACTTCCCCAGAACACTTCTTACCCAGTCAAGGGTCAGTTCTTCGTTCATCCACCCATTAGAAGATGATGCTACAACAAATTTAGCCTTAAATTCTTCATTGAGTAATTTGGTTTCTCTCTTAGCACCGGGAAAGACGATAAAAGGCTTCAATTTCGTTCCATCTGCCTTCGCTGTTAAGCAAACTGAAACCTTTGTCTTCTCGTGATCAGTTGTTTTCATGGCTATGGTGTTGTGGCCGATGGAATCAACAGTTGTATTGGAAAGTATGTCTTGCCAAACGGCTGTTTCGTCCATGGCTATAATGTCACTGTCACTGTAGGAGAACTTTACACGTAGCCGTCTTGCTTGTAACACATACGCGATCAGTTTGTCAATTAGTTTTTCGGGATCCTTTTGGGATTCCGTTGTCTTGCGCCGCATGCATAACCCATGTCTGGTCATGAACTTCTGCACCCACCCAATGCTTGCCGTGAATGTTGGAGGAAGTTCCATTTCCTTGCATTTTTTCTCCTCGTGGAGAAACCTTGCTTTGCTTCTGATCATTTTCCTTGATACACGAAAACCATTAGAGCGTCGTTCGTGGACCCATTCCAACAACACTTCTTCAATATCCAGATCAAAAGGCTTTCTTCCCGCCCCGGCGAGCCGCTTTCGCTTGCAACTAGCAGATTCTAATTTACTCTGGTTTGCTCGCCACTCTCGTATTCTCTTCCGGTCCACGTTGAACTTCTTCGCTGCTTGATAGTTACTATTGCATTCCACGGCAAACCGCGCGGCTTCTAGTTTAAATTCTGTTGAATAAGAATTGACCTTTTTGCCGGCATGAGACTGAGAAGCATCAGCCTCCATGTTTTTACACAAAGTGATCACTGTACGCAGCTGGATACGTGTAAGAATGGGTTTAGGATTACACGTGAACGTGACTGCTTGAAGCTCTTAATGATTCACCGAATGTAAGAACAATGCACATGACATAAATTATGAGGAAGAAGCGGGAAAGCAGCTACGCACCGAAATTACCAGTGGTAAACATCTACAATTATGGCGCGTTCTGACTATCACTTGATTTGGAATTCGATGTTTGTTTATGAAGTGGAATTTTCGTCTGTTATACGAGGTCATCATGTTTACAAAGCGGCGTAATCTCCAATCATAGGAGAGTCTCTGGCATGCAGGAATGATGACCGTAAAGAAGCTAAAGAACACGATAAATACGCAGTTGGGACTTACCTTGAAGCTGATAACAAACTTGTTGGGCATGTGCCGATGGAACTTTCCTTCCTTATATTCACATTTCTCAAAGCCCGCCATGAGAATAAAGTACAGGTCAAGGTGACTGGATCAAGAAGACTGGAAAACGGACTTGTTGTCCCCGGAGCGTTCCTAGCGAGAACCAGCAGAGCAATCGCCACAAAATTTGAAGAAGAGATTACTCGTTTGAAGGAATTATGTACTCACATGGACATAACAGTTGAGAAACTCAGACGAAGACCACTGTTTTTGTAATGCATTATTACGTACTGTATGTCGGCTATTAAAGGAAGATGAACCACGTTTGATACGTATTCTGAAGGCGCTGTAATATTAGAACAGGGGCGCTTATTAGAATAGGGGCGCTTATTAGAATGGGGGCGCTTATTGGAATAGGGGCGCTTATTAAAAAAAACACATTCGAAGGGGGGCGCTTATTGGAAGGAGGGCGCTAAATCGAATCATAACGGTAAATGCGCCTCCTTTTCCCTTGCGGTTCCAGCGGCCCTTCTGTTCACCAGGGAGATGTAAGCGGCAATTTCTATGGGTATGCGCACGTTGAAACCAATCGCGGTTCAGGGTGTACTGCGCGATGAAATTGCCCATTGGCTCTTTCTAGAAGAGTGGGACGACCCCCTTCTTTGGCGTGAAGAGAGACATCTTCAGATTGAGTTAGCTACAGATGTCTCCCAAACTGGATGGGGAGGGGTCATTTCCACACCTGTGAAGCAGGAAACATCTGATTATTGGTCAAATGATGAAATGATGTTGGACATTGCGACTAGGGAGGCCATTGCTGTGCATAAGGTCTTACATGCCTTTAAGGACCTTGTCGAAGATTGTCGCGTCGATGTAATGATTGACAATCTGGCGGTCATGTATGCGTGGAATAATCAAGGGGGTAAAGGTCGTGACTTAAACAATGCTATAAAGGCTTCGTTCTTTACCACTATGGATTTGAACATCCTACTGCACATGTTGTACGTTCCGTCTCAAGAAAATCCGGCGGACGCCCCTTCTCGCAGATTGTCATCCTTAGACTATACACTCACATCGGAGATCTGGAATGAAGTACAACTGAGGGTGGACAGGGCCACTCGTGTGATCTGATGGCTCTCGATTCCAACGCCATGTCTGATAGGCTGGGGCGTCCTCTCCCCCATTTCACGCCATACCCTTCGCCTGGTTCAATAGGGATGAACTTGCTAGCGCAAGATTTGACTCAGTTTTCTACAGTGATGCAGCGTCCGTATGTTTTTCCGCCAAATGTTCTAGTCGGCACAGTCTTGCGCTTCCTCCAGTCCTATAGACCCTTTTCATGATGGCGCCCGACAAATTATTCTATTATTCTTATGGTAATGAGCCCTACTAGCCTCGTCAGCATGTGCAAAATTCAATAGATTTTTTTCATTAAAGTGAGGTTAGTAGGGCTAATTAACACATATACAAAAGAATAATTAAAATCGTCCGCCATTATGAAAAAGGTCTATAGGCAATCATGCACAGTTGTGGTCCTGGATACATACCCGAGAAAGTACTGGTGGCCTCTTTTACAACGGTTTTCTAGAAAAGCGCAGAAGCTGGCAGGTGCAGGTAATTCACAAGCCTTGTTACTACCCTCAAAGGAAGGTTGGAACGGAGAAAGCGGGATCCCAGGGGACTTGTGGGCCTTCCAGATAGTTTTTCCATTAGAGCTCTGAGCTTGTCTGTGTCAGTGACAATATATTAACCTGAAACTGGATAAATCCCCTGGAATGTGGGGATCCCTTAGTCAGAATAAGAAACTTTTTCTCCTTTCCTTGTATAATCCTGTGGTATGCGAATACGAAGTTTGACATTTAAGAGGAATAAAGAGTGTTTTGATAGATTACAAGTCTCTCGTCCTTTTCTCTACTTAGGATCTCCCCATCGTTGCCAAGTTGTTTACACCTTCCGATAGATGTCCAGTATGCTCCCATGCGAATGACCAGGGTTTTAGATTCTGCCAACGTTGTGGTTATAAACGGAAAATCGTGACAGCGGTTAATATTGACAAGACTGACATCGATCTGGAGAGCATTGCTAAGCGCTTACGTCAACTAATGGACTTTGATCGTGTTACCAGCTATGCTAAGCAGAAGGACTCGCTAAGAAAGGAGTTTGAAACCTTTCTTGCTTCACTCCCTGGCCATGTCACATTAGCCACTGTGACTCCACGGGATATTTGCCGGTTCCTTGTTTTTAAAGACAAGAATGGGAAAACTCAGATTCACCGCAATGGCTGTAAGTACATCGGCCAAGCTGGACGATATACTTGTGGTTGTCCTATACGTCTATCTTATAAGACAGTGGACTCTTATCTCGGTAAGCTACGAGCTATTCTCCATTCTATTGGACGAGACGGCGAGTGGGACAAGCGTCTAAGCCTAGGCAACCCAGCGTCTGACAAGTCGGTGAAGGATTCTTTGAGGCTGGTAACCGCGGAACAATTACAGGCACGGGTAACACCAAAGCAGGCCACCCCTTTCTTCGTTGACAAGCTAACATAATTATGTTCACACCTAGGCAAAAAATTGAGAGACTCGGACAGAGCGATTGACAGATTTGTAATAGCCCGCGATCAGGCGTATTTTAAACTAGCTTTCTTTAGTGGAGATCGACCCGGGAACTTGAGACGGATTAAGGTCCCTGAAATCCTACGTTTCCCCCATGAGGACGGTTACCTTTTCAATCACATTTGGGGAAAGACATTAAGAGATGGGGACGAGAATGTGTTTGGGGTGAGGAGAAATGCGCAAGCGGAAATCTGTCCTATTCGAGGCATCGAGCGTTATATGGAGGTGACGCGTGATATAAGGGTGGATTTAACGTGCGGTTACCTGTTTCGTCCAATCACACCTTATTTGGGCATAAAAGACGCCCCTTTTACTTCCTCTGCAGCTGAGTCACGCTTAAGGGTTACCTTAAGGAGATGAAAACAAATAACGGCGAGACGATCCATGGTTTCCGCCCCGGCTGTGCAATCACTCTAGCTCTTACAGGTGCGGATCTGGCCAAGATCATGGATCATGTTGGTTGGAATGGGCGTCACACAGCCCTATACTACATGCAGTTAGCCAAAGTCTTAAATCCGGCTGGAGCCTCTGCTCGGCTGGCCTCGAACATCGGTACGGAGACGTGCTGTTCATGGCAAGATATTAACCAGCTGAAACGTTTTGTGTGTGTATTCCCTGCAGTCAACCGCGGGAAAAGATCATGCGAAAAAAAGAGCATCTGTGAGGCTAGGCGAATACTCCCTTTACCGGACTTGGAGAGCTGGGTTTCGGTTTAGTTTTGGGGAGTTATGACTTGGTTTGGGGGCTGACTTCTTGGAGAATCTAACGTCTCCTTCAATAGGTAGTGATTAGTATTGGGGAGGAGTCCATCGTTAGCCTGGTCGACGAGATCGAACTGAGTGACACTATAAGGAACGGGAGCCAAATTTACCTCCAATCTTATTGCGGTGCGACAATGGACGCAGTGTGGAATAGTTTACTATTCACTCCTGAGTCCCGTGGAGTCCGGATAATCGAGGTTTGACTGTACGACGTAAGCGAACTGTAATTTGCCCAGCGATCTGAAACTGTTTCACTCAACTAGCTTAAAAAATTACTCTTAAACGCCCATCAAAATTCGCCCGTGGTAACAACCTTTAACGTAAAATAAAATATTTCTGTACAAACCTGGTGGTTGGGCGGATGGAGAGAGCGCTGCAAGGCAATAAGAATGCATTTCAGCGTTAAAGCAAGATGGTATGAAGCAAAAACGTACAACAAATAAGGTGTTATTTAAACAAATCACTAAAGTACTTAAACAATAGATTTGTTAATGGATTGAGGCGAGAACTTTAAGTTTTAGCTCTATCTAGAAGCCCGCTGTATGAAATAGGAAGTGATTTTAAAAGCAGTGAATAAGGGAAAACCATTCTTTGAGTCTGCGCTTAAATGGAACCTCCACTCTTACATCAAACTGGCGTTAAATTGTTGAAAATGATTGCTGACTAGATTCCAAATTGTGTTTTAAAACGTGGATATAACATTTAAGAGTACAAAACAAATCGATATCATCATCGGCTATTTTCGCTTTTAAACTTCCCGGGCGCGGCCATTTTGGATTTCATGACGTGTAATGGTTGTCTTATTGTTTAACACAAAGGATTTTCTACTCCATTTGCTTCCTGACAATAGCTGCAACTATAGGTATTTGACGAGTGTTTCTATAGATTGTCCACTACTCTGGACGTATACAAATGCGTGTCACAGAACAAAGAAACAAGCATGCAGCTAAAACATAGTCTGGTGGGTCCACAACTTTGGACCGATCCCTATATGCAAACAAAATTGTGCCGCTTAGGCTGGGATATCCACTACTTTAGACGAAAATCATCATGAACAGACACGTCACGCCAGTTAGGCAGGGGAGTCCACAACTTTGGACACAAATCCCCGTACACAAATATATCAGGCCAGATAGGCTGGGGTGTCCACAACATTGGACGAAAATCCCCGTACAAAACATATCAGGCCAGTTAGGCTGGGGTATCAACAGCTTTGGACCAAAATCCTCTAACGAAGCATATCAGGCCAGTTAGGCTGGGGCGTCCACAACTTTGGACATAAATCCCTGTACAAAACATATGCAGCCAGTTAGGCTAGGGTGTCCACAACTTTGGACGAAAAAAAAAAAAGAAAAAAGAAAAAAGAAACCGTACAAAAACATACCAAGCCGGTTAGGCTGGGGTGTCTGCTACTACGGACCCAACAACCCCATACACAAACATTATATCATGCTAGTTAGGCTAGGGTGCCCACTACGTTGGACAAAAATCCTAAAAACGAGCACATTATGTCGGACAAGCTGAGTCGTACACTAAACCTAAAATACAAAAATATCGTACAAGTAGACAACGCTAATTCAAAAGAGGATAATAATAATAATAATAATAATAATAATTAAATAACAATATATAATTATAATAAGAACCTTCCCAGAATCCTTTGCAGCTGGAAAATCGTCAATCCCAAATAACTTGGTCAGTTTGAGGGCAGCAAGACCCCCACGTTGTCTAGAAATAAGTCTTACCATAAACTAATTATTGTACAAGACTAAGGGCGATGACGTCATTGGTCACGTGACTTTGCTCACAAGTGCGTTTTTGCTTACTGTGACGAAATTATTTTGTTATTGAAAAAGCAGTCAACGTGGTTTGAAGCACAATGGTGTGAGCCATTTCGGACTGCCCGGGTACCGAACAAAATATAAATATTAAGGGAGGTATATACAATTTTCAAAAAGTGGGAGTCTGGGTACAAGTGTTATCTCGCGTTGCATTAAACGCGAGGAAACAAAAATTTCGATATTGGTAGATATTTTTATGAGATATACATTTTTGTCATTTTTAATGCTGTGACGTCATCGGTCACGTGACCAGAACGGACCGAAGTTTAATATTCGCTCTAAAAGTTTACTAGAACCTTTCTCCAAGAACATTTTTAAGCGAAGTTGTAGTTTAATAAATAGTGTTTTAAAAAATGGCCATGATTACTTTTCCCTAAAAAAGTGCGGCAGTAGAAAATCGAGCTGAAAAGTTTGTCAGCTTCCTGCTCAACGACCATTTGAGGTAGGAATAAAAGAAAATTTTGCCTAAGGCTTGAGAGTATGCTCTTTATGATGGCGTTGTCAGTTTCTTCTAATTTCAATTGCTTTTGGCGAGGATCGACGTTTAAGATTTTTTTCAGAGGAGAGGGCCTGGAGGAAAGAACGAAAACGAGGCTATACTTTCGCGCGCTTTTTGTTCACTGCGACGCCGCGCCACAAAAGGTTAGCTAGAAAAAAAAATTCCAAGGACTGGACAACGGACTGGACTTGCATTTTCTTTAAACGGAACTTTTGACGACTTTTTAATTTTTTTTTTTTTATGGCTGCTGTCTGCTCAGGGACAATGTATACTTGAGAAGGTATGTTGATACACATAGTTGTTGCTGTTTGTTAAAAAACAAAACAACAAAAAAGTGCGTTTGTGGTACACTTAAATGCACTTCCCACCTAAAAAGTGTTGTTTAATTCTTGAAATTATAAAACTTAAACTAGAAGTTGCAGCAATGCGAATGAAATCAAATTAATGCTAACATTAAATGAAACAATTTAAGTTGCTTAAGGCAACCGATGCAAGCTCAGTAATTTTACTAAATACGATATTTGAAGATTAAAAACGTATCTTAAACAGTGACGGAATAAATGATCACTTTATTTTCAACCGGAACTTAAAACGTTACCTTCATTCGCACAGACATCAATACTTTATTTTATACTGTCCATGAACTAAATTCCCTATTACAATTATAACAAAGTGTACAATAAAGCCATTATTCAAAGTATTGGCCTAAGAAAAATAGTTGCGCATAAACAAATACTGGAACAGTTCGTGCTTTCAAATGGATTACCCTAATGAATTACACGATTCCGACACATAAGTTTAATTTGAGTGGCGAAACATTTTGTTGTATCTGAAAAATTACTGTACTACAAAAAACGTTTTCACAGAGGTTGTAATGCATGGGGGTTCACATAATTTAATTCAATTTTATAAAGCTAAAAATTGTATGTCAAAGATTCAGCAGAAACAGAGAAAAGTTTAAAATCACGGCTGTTTGTGCGAGTTCGTGTACGTGCGCGCTAAACGCGGAAAGTACCTAAGCTTAATAACTCTGAAGACGTCAAGTACTTAAGTTTATGTCAAAACCGACCAAGAACCAGTCGAAAAAAACAAAGAAAGATTAGCAAATAATTGTTTTAATAGATTTGGCAGTTTTACAAAGTGTTACGCTTCTGGTTTGTGGCACCTATTTAAGCCGGTTACAGACGAGCAAGTTTTCCTTGACAAGTGTCATTGACAATTTTTATTTGCTCATATTTATGAACGACAAATTTTCTTTGACAACTTTTGCCTTCACAAGTTTTTTTTGCTGGTGTAAACGAACGAACAAGTTTTCTTTGGCAAGTATTCACTGTAGCCAGCAATTCAATTACGCAGCGGACAACATTTTATTTGACAAATTTTCCTTGTCGACACGTACAGACGAGCAAGTTCTGCAATGTGTCAAGTTTTTCCTTGACAAGTGCACTTGTTGAAAAACTAGCATGCTAGTTTTTGAACAAGTGCACTTGTCAAGGAAAAACTTGACAATTTTTTCTTTATACACCAGCAAATAAAGTTTGTCAAGTCAAAACTTGTCAAGGAAAACTTGCTCGTCTGTAACCGGCCTTACAATGGTAGTCTGACGAAAAACCTTTTTACAACAATGTTTAAATTATAAGCTTAAGCTTACGGTAAATTTATTTGAATCTATTTTTTAAATTGAGGGAAATTAAAATGTAATTTGCTATAAGAATGGGTCCAACACAGAAATCCTGAAAACCTTCTTCACTAACAAACTGACGATAAACTTGAAAACCAAATTTGAGAGTAGGCTTAACTTCTTGCCGAGCCATACAAAAGTTGGGCACATAAACAAAGACAACGCTTATCTGGGTTATCGGTTGACCGTAAGTTTTTTGAAGAAAACGACTAAATAAAAGGTCAACGGTAAATACCTTCTCCAATCGTCGAAAAGGCTACATCAGGCCACTGCGTAAATCGCACATCCTTCGTCTTTAGTCATGCTCAAAGCACGGCGGGAAAATTTATGTGTTGTCGAATGCAGTCGCGGCGCGAATACAATCCCTTTCACAACGCTTTAGATACATCCAAAAAGCCGTCCATCAAGCCTTGATATAATTCTTCCCAGAGTGGCCAGTTAAAAATATTTTCACAGTCTAACACATCTTCAGGTGACCTAGTCGAAGTGGCGGAAGGAGAGTGGAGTCGAACGAGGTATCGCGCAGCGTTGACGTGGACGTCGTTAATCCACTGACTTGATCTAAAGTTTTATGCTTCGGACTAGAAATTTTCCATTACTTAGTTGAATTTGACGACAAATCTCCCATTTTGGCGACCATTTCAGCTTTTCACCACAGCTCTTTCACCACACAAATCTTTCACAGTCTAACACATCTTCAGGTGACCTAGTCGAAGTGGCGGAACGAGAAAGTCGAACGAGGTATCGCACAGCGTTCATGTGCTCGTTAATCCACTGACTTGGTCAAAGGTCGGTGGCTGAAAGGTTTTATGAGACAGGATGAACCCAATTTCAAAATCATTTCATCGTTTTGAATGTAGTTAAGCTTCGGACTAGAAATTTCCCATTACTTTGTTAAACTTGACCGCAAATACCACTTTCACCACAGCTACAGCGCTGTCGCAAGCAAACCGTCGCTTCGTTTCAGAAGGTCGATTCACTTTCCATTTTTTTTTTTTACATTTATTAGTAAGCTCTGTCAAAAATTTAAGCTATTTAAATTTCTTTTTTTTTTGGTAGCCGCTTCAGTACACGTCTATTATTTCTATTTCTGTATTGTAACCGTTTTCTCCATTTTTACTTTGCTTCAGTGTTGCCCCTGAAGAAGGTTAGTCATGTCTCGCCGTAATATATGGCATTAAAAGTTACCCTTTTCGACCATCATTTTGTTTCTTTGCCTTATATCTACCTTTTTATGGGATATATAATTATATATTGTTATTTCCGGTTTCACTTGTAATAATAATAATAATAATAATAATAATAATAATAATAATAATAATAATAATAATAATAATAATAATAATAATACAGGAGCTGAGCAACCGCTTACAATAGACGTGCGATTAGAACGGAGGCCAGAAAAAACCTGCCATAAAAAACCCCTTGTGGAAAAAAAAGCAGGAAATCTGGGTAGGAACCATGGCTCAAGCTCCGGCGGTTGGTAGCCTTTCCTACAGGGGCTTTACAAAGGTAAGACAGCCGATAGTGCAGAAAAAACAAGACATCTTAGACAACGGAGCTCTGAAATGGGTTGATTCAGAGGCCTAGATGACTATCACGTGCTACACTTTCCCTTATATACGGTTTTCTCTCTACCCATGATGCACCGGCCTGGAGCCCAGGTCGCGTTGATTCCCGTGCCGACAAAATAGTTATTTCGGCCTTCTTCGCGAGCTCATTCGTCAGAAATAACATTTACTTTCAACATTGAATTGGAAACTTCTCTACTCTAAATTCATACCTGGGGGTGACCCGCACTTTCCTGGGCAGCAACATTTACTTGATAATGCCAGAAACTGTGAAGAAAAAAATAAATTAGTGTATCTGAGTTCTCTAAACCTCACAATACTCTGCTACTATTGCCGTAAAGCTGTAAAGCTATAAACCGCCGACCGGTTAGCTCAAAGTGTATTATGGGAGATGTGGAAGTGGCGAATTCGAAATTCAAACGTTCTGCTGTAAATAAGCTTACTGTTGGAACAGGTCTCAAAGAACGTAAATTACTGTATCCAAGCTGGCTTCGTAAGAGTCTCTTTTCCTCTAGAAGAAGGGCGATGAATGTGACTCAAAAATTTAAGGGTAGAACTTTGATGGACAGTTTTTTTATCATATGCATTGCGGTGTATTAAAGATTGTTTGTGATCGTCAAAGCTACGTATCTAACAAAGTTAATACGATAAATAAAATTGCGCGCACATGGCCGGTTCTTCAGTCCATCACGTTCGCATATGACTGTTCGCGAGAGGTTTTGGGGAGAGGGACATGTTTCAGACAAATGTCTTGATCTGCTGCCGCTGCTCGCCTTCAGAGAAGCTGTATACTTCGTTGCAGCGCTATGTCCGTTGTGGAACGAAACCACTTTTTAGTGGAACGAAAAGACTTGGAACGAAAAGACCGG
>JAEMWC010000120.1:115000-122500 GCA_016490735.1 Pachyseris speciosa | reverse complement strand
GCAGGTAAAAGGCAGTAATTTTTGCAGAATTGAACCAAAAACAGCAGAAACCTCGGTGACAGTACTCCTTTAAGAGAGGCTGTTTGAAGTAACCTGTTGTGAACTGTCCCAACACTTTTGAACCGGATTGTAGTTCTCTACAGATTGGGGGCGAGTTGTCCAGATACCTTCAAAACTGATAACTCATCACATCGCACAATTTCACAAATGTGACTTTTTGGGAACTCATCACTTTAAAAGTCCAGCCACACACACATCACTCAGGGCAAAAAATAAAATCATCAGCTATTCAATAGATAAAGTCAAGAAATTGAGATATTGTAGAAGAGTAATACATAAACAACATCCCAAGTCTCAGGGCTGTGCGATATCCTGTACTCGAGTTATTCGGCAAAATTTACCATCCGCCATCCAAAATTATAGAGTTTTGTACGGACACGCCATGTTGGTGTCCCTCTCAGGAGCACTAATATGGCGGCCGGAAACGAGTAAAAACATCTGGAATTTACTTGGGCTATCTCAAAGGCTTTCCCTTCTCTGTTGAGCTCGCAAACATTCACATGGACGTTTCTCCTGTCACATTGGCTTTTCAGACCTCAAAAACATATGGTGAATCAATGTTTTCATGTACCTGAAATGCCACGTCTGTGAAAAAATCTAAAATTCAAACTGCTCTATTTTCAAACAAAGCATGCTACCGAGCTGAAAACATGCTTGCAAGCAGAAACATATGGTGAATCAATGTTTTCATGTACCTGAAATGCCACGTCTGTGAAAAAATCTAAAATTCAAACTGCTCTATTTTCAAACAAAGCATGCTACCGAGCTGAAAACATGCTTGCAAGCAGAAACATATGGTGAATCAATGTTTTCATGTACCTGAAATGCCACGTCTGTGAAAAAATCTAAAATTCAAACTGCTCTATTTTCAAACAAAGCATGCTACCGAGCTGAAAACATGCTTGCAAGCAGATACATTTCTAAATTGTCTTTTACGTGATGAACATAAAAATGCAAAAGCCAGTGTTTACTTTTGAATTTTGGTTTTTTATGATGCCACCAAGTATAGTGGATGGATCGCATTAATATAGCTGCAGGTTCTTTTTAATGCCTTGGTGGTACCAAAGTGTGGTCCTGTACTACATAGATTACTTACATAGGTGTCACTGGGAATATATGTTGTGTTGATGTATGTGAAAGTGGTCTCATTTTCTGCCAGGCTGTCATTGCAAATCAATGAAATTTTGGCTGAGTGACCCAGTTTACCACTAAAAGCAATAAAAGAAACAAATAGTAATTATAAGGAACACCAAAGTGAAGTTCTAATCTTGATCCCCTCTCTTCCTTTGTCCCTTCCTCCCTCCCCATTTGTCCCTCCCTCCTTTCCTTCCTTCCTTCCTCCCCTCCCTCCCTTTGTCCATTCCTCTTCCCTCCCTCCTTCCTTCCTTCTTTTCTTCCCTCCTTTCCTCCCTCCCTCCCTCCCCTCCCTCCCTTTGTCCATTTCCCTTCCCTCCCTTCTTTCCTCCCTTCTTCCTTCCTTCCTTCCCTCCCACCCTCCTTCCTTCCTTCCCTCCCTCCCTTTGTCCATTCCCCATCCCTCCCTCCTTTCCTCCCTTCTTCCTTCCTTCCTTCCCTCCCACCCTCCTTCCTTCCTTCCTCCCCTCCCTCCCTTTGTCCATTCCCCTTCCCTCCCTTCTTTCCTCCCTTCTTCCTTCCTTCCTTCCCTCCCTCCCTTTGTCCATTCCCCATCCCTCCCTCCTTTCCTCCCTTCTTCCTTCCTTCCTTCCCTCCCACCCTCCTTCCTTCCTTCCTCCCCTCCCTCCCTTTGTCCATTCCCCATCCCTCCCTCCTTCCCTTCCTTTGTCCATTCCCCATCCCTTGCTCCCTCCCTCCCTATGCCTCTTTCATGGAATTAGAAGCTTTGACAGAAAGAGCTTTGAAGATCAGAAAATCGTGATGACTACTTAAGGCCCAAACATGATATTGATATACATTGTATTGATTCAGTTTTGATTCTGAAGTCTTTATCACTTTTAACACACAGTAGCAAGTTTTTACAGAGTATTTGCACTTGAATCTATAAATTAAGGCAATGAATTTGACTACAATCATTATTGCCTAATAAAGTGAGTACCTTATCCAGAGTGCAAATAATGGCCAAGGCTTTGTGTGAATAATTGGACCTTTAGATTTGTGAATAGATACAAGACCAAGTATGAGTGCGAATTTCATAGTTGAAGCAGTCACTTTCCCTGAACCCAAACACTCTTCCTTATTGCTTAATATTAGAATATACATGCATGGAGATTGTAGAAACAAGATTGATATCTCAAGTGATCATCTGCAGCACACAATGTCCTTTAATTCTCAGACTCACATGAAAACTAGGGTAAGATTTGATTTGATCATGCCATGATCATCTCCAACAGTGGTACTTTTGAACTTTGCATCTTTATAATCTCCCAAACTTTCACAAACAGGAAAACCACCACTACTTGACCACCTTGCAACCTAATGACAGGTGATGATAAAAAGGAATTAATAATAGCATTATTTAAATGTCAGGTCTGTTCAATTAATTTAGAAAATGTCAAGCAACAGACACCAGTTTAACTCAAAACGTTGCCAGAGGCCAATATTTCTTTTTTTGGCAACAACAAAGAAGAGGAGACTAGCGACTGGTTGACGGCTGTCAGTGTTTATGGGCTACAAGGGTAATTATAGCAAAGGTGTTGACTTATGGCAGCAGCAATCTTGAATGGACTACCATGGCCAATTTCCACTTCAGTAGCTATTACAATAACTAAATATTGAAACAAAATTCCAGGAATTTCTTTTGATTAGCCATGTGCACTTAATTAATGTCAGTTAAAGAGAACTGTCTTCAGATGGATCAACTCACTGAGACATCAACACAAGGCCGACTCCTGTTTTCACCAACAAACTCACTGAACACACCGCATGGAGTGTAGGAAATATACCAATCTTTGTTATCCTTAACAGTAAACCTAAAAACAAAAGGAAAAATGCAAATTAGGTGCATGTTATACAGCTAGTGTATTCTGGGCACCTTACTGTAAATGCAGTCAATTTTCCCAAAACTAAAGTTAATACATGGTCCTTGAATTCTAATATGGCTTTCATTTTTATCCAGTTTAATTTGCTCCCTGACAAAATTGACATTTATTTAAATCCCATTTAATAGACTGAGCATATTGATTTGGAGATTACCACTATGAAACTAGTCCCGGGCCATTAACACTGAACAGGAAGGATTTGTGTACACCATATCCTTTTCTACCTGCTGAAGCATCTGGTCAAACATACACAGGCTACCTTCATTTCTGAAACCACAACCAGTCTGTATGCCAAAGTAGAGCGAATTTAGAGAGATTGGGATTTTAAGGTAAAAAAGCAATAAACACCCCTTTTGTGGAATACCCTTCATTTGCAAAATGTGTACCCGTAATAAAGGGGTTAGGTTTACAATGTATATCACTTTGCTCTCTGGGGCCGAGATTTAGTGTCGCATTTATAGCAAGCGATTAAGTTCATGACTGTCAAAACTATAATTTTTTATGTCTTGAGTTGTCAGATTTTCCTGTCCAGTCAACTGTGGTCATAAAAGCATTGTAACAAAAAAGACACATAAACCATAAGTGTTTCATTCGCTTATATTGTTTTTCAAGAAAAGATGAAATGTTTATATGCTAAACCAACTGAACTGATTACAGCTTTATTTCACTGTCATTCGACATTTGCATTTATGTAATTTAGCTTCAGATTAATATTTCTAACAATGACGATCATTCACATCTTCAATATTTAATCCGCAGCTCCAATATATGAATTTTACATATTCTTTCTCAAAGTTTAAATCAATCTTACGATACGTTTACTGTTTCTTGATGAATAAGCATATGTTCTGGGTGCTAAAAGCTGAAACAATGACTACGAAATTAATATACACTAGAGAATTCTATGACTGACAGCTCTGCACCTAGTTAAGCATGCCCTGAACTCTTTTTGGGACACTAATTTGCATATACGCTCAACATGTTTCAATGGGCATGATTCTGTATTGTAGAGAGGTGTCCCCATTAAAGAGGTGTCCGTAAGGAGAGGTTCAAGTCCGTAGCTCTTAACTCATTCTTGTCCGCTGGTTTATTTTGTACCTCTTTTCTTGTAATTCTAGCCCGTACGAAATCTTATGGCCTGACTGAACCAAAATAAGGCCTTAAAAAGGCCTTAAATGGAAACATAGGGCAAAAGACCAACCAAAACTGACCCTAACAGCCTGAGCCAAAAAAATTTTGTTTGCTATTTTGTTTGCCGTGAACCAAAAACGACCAAAAGCAGGCAAAATATTTTAGGTCATAAATTTGGTTGACAGTAAATGAGCCAAATGTGAACCAAAATCACTTTGGGCTGTTATTTAGGCTCTCACATTGAGCTCGCTACGACCTTAAAGCAGGCAAAAAATTTTAAGTCCTAGATTAAGGTCGCTTTAGAAGCCGGAGGCCGACACGTTACATGTATATGTGAGTCGTTCGATCGATTGTTGATGCCCAGCCACCACCCACCAGCCACCTGCCTGTTTCTCCGTACGAAAATGTCTCACTGATGTCTGGCCTGATAAAGCCTTATTCAGGCCTAAATCAAGCTGTCGCCTTACACAAACCAAACGAAAGCCTAACATCGAACTTGTTTGGTTAAAAACGTTAAACCGTAAAAAAATAAGGTTTCGTTTAATAGGTTTAAAGTAACATAATAGAGTAATTTTTTCAGTGGGATTGAGTGCTGTTTAGCTGTGTCTCGGTAGCCTAATTATCGGCCTTACTGAAAGTTTGACATTTGTTCGGTCCTCAAAATAACTGGGATCAACCAAATTATAACCTAACTGGAAGCTAACGAAACCTAAGTATTTTTTTATAATACAAAGATCTCATTCTGTCAACTTAGCAGACGTAGCACGCCATCATAAAACACAACTAATGACCTATCACATACGGTACATGGATTCCTTTAGTTTGTCATTTAGCCCAAGTAAAGTCCATCCAACATCATGAGGATAAGTCCACTGCAAGGTCAACTTCATGTTTGAAGTTAATTTCATGCGGCAGTTCTCTGGAATGCATATGTCGTTCATCAAGATAAAAGATAACAAAAGCACGCTCCACATGTTGAGCAACAAACTGAATCTTTCACGTTCCAAAAACACGAGGAGTCCTAATTCAATCCGCAATAAATATTCTTTATCGAGAAAAAGAAAATAGTAGACACAATTCTTTAGAAAGAAAATTACGATTGCGAATGGATAAAAGTTTCAATTTCTCGTAGCACGGAGTTGGAACGTGACGGTCCCAGTCCCATGGGACATTTGAGACGAGATCTGTATTGTTGCCATTTTGTGACCATCTCGTGTTACAACCAGTGATTCAGTCGAACTTATTGTCGCGCAAATTTTAAGTGGAGTGTCTTCATTTCGGGATGAAAGTGTGGAAATATACCTTGGATTTTGCCAGGACATTAATTAATACCATACGATTTGAAAGGAGCGATTTTCACGGCATCTTTGTCGGGGTTTCTCCGTGGAAGCAAGCAGCATTCTGCATTGTTTTCGGCGGGAACTGCAAAATGTGAAAGATGCTTTTGGATGTCCCACTGTTTGCTGGTAACCTCCAGGAAACTTGCACCCATCTAATTTTATGGATTCCAAAGAAAGGGAAGTAGCAGACCGATCGAGACTGATCTACATGTAGGTGAGCAAATTTCACCGCTCTCTTTGTTGTAGAAATAGCGGCAAACCTAGCCTAGCTGGCAAACAAGCTAAGATTCAACCATGAAGCAAACTGTTCCGTGTTTCTTTGGTATTAATTCTGTAATTTGGCAGCTGGTGGCAATCAATTCTCTTACTTTAGATGATTGTCGTTGGTGCAATTCACTGGATTGTAATAGGTTGAAAATTTTTTGCGTGGTCATCAGCAAACTTGCATTCTCGGAGCTGAACAAAATTAAGCTTAACTTCTTAGCGATTAATACAAATGTATTTACCTTAACAGTTGAGCGTTATAATTTTATAATAGCTGTATCAATAAGCTGACAATATTAAAGAAAAAAACTTCCCTTACATTGCGTATATTGGTGTTTTATGTTATGATTTTATACAGACGTTAGCCTTTCAGATTATTTTTGGCGCCTTGGTGGTCATCAACAACCGACCCATCTCGAGTAAAGGCCAGTGTCGAGTTACTGTTGAGCGTAATCTTGACCCCAAAATGGCTGGATATCAGCCTCAACTACAGCGTAATTTTGGCCCAAATGTGGCCAAAGTTAGGTCGAACAGGATTAAAGAAATATGCAGCATGTCGACACATATCAGTATCGCGTTACCATTCAGCCAAAATGATGGCGTAGTTTAAGCCCAATTTTGGCCCAGTTTTGCATCACTCGAGTAAGGTTGCCATTTGGGTTCTATTTTCGTTTATTTTGTGGCTCAAACATTTACGTTTCAGTGAGGCTCGTTTTCGTTCACTTTTGGTTGAACTTTTTAGGCCTTATTTTGGTTGATTTCGGCCCAGTTTGGGCTGAAAAATTATGGCCCGATTTGTTTTCTGTTTACAGTGTTAATTTTCGTACGGGAGAGGGTGTGAAAGTCAAGTCGATCTGACATTGTTCCATACAAGGGGTTGCCATCAAGATTTTGCTGGCCCAAAAGATGGAAGGTTAACCATTCCTGTCACACCAGCTGTTGCTTGTTTCTATGGCCAACAAATGAACTAAAATTCAGTAAGTACTTGATTTATAAGTGTGTTTGTCGAGCCATTTAAACCACCTCAGAAGCCCCATCTGGCATCCTAAAGCTGCAATGGTGGGTAGAGGCAATCCTCTGAAAGAAAACAGAAGTGAGAAGCAATTTCACAACAAGTGGACTGCCGAAAACGTTTCATCAAGTCATAGCAATTCACAAGAGAAGCTGTGTCTCCGGCTATTCTTTGAGTGGATTCCGGGACCTGACATGACAATTTTGGCAAGTTTTGACTTGTAAATAATACATTCAGTGCATTATTATGTCAGCAGGACTGGGTGGCTCAACACCGTGGACTTTCATGCGACCATGCATTATGCAAGAATTTCCCAGAATTCCTTTGGGTCACAAATGCAAAAATTACAGACAGTCAGAGCAACTGAAATAAAATAGTGTTATCAACTTTTCCTGGAAGAACTGAGCATAAAAATGTGGAATAGATTGCAAGAAGAGGAGTTGAAGTTTTCTGCCAATGTAGACTTTTAGCACAATTTTTTGTGTTAAAAACTTCAAGACAAAGTTGCATAATTTTTGGTGTTGTATGTGTGGGGGCATTTAAAGCCAAATTGTCGGTTTGCAACAGAATAAATGGTCATATTCCATGAAAATTGGGATTTTTGGGGTGGTTAAGTCTAAAAAACCTAGCATTTGGCACAAGCAATGGCTCATTTCAACCATAGTCCTGGATTTAT
>JAEMWC010000120.1:110000-112500 GCA_016490735.1 Pachyseris speciosa | reverse complement strand
TTCGTTCCACCATTGCATCACATTTTCCAGAGTACCACTCCCTGTAGCGTCGTCTGCAAACCAGCATTGTTTAGCAGAACTAGAGATTTGCAGTTGAGCAATCAATGGTTGTAAGCTAACAGCATAGAGGCTCATCGCCACCGGATCTCCTTGAGTGGTTCCTTCAGCTGACAGTAGCTCTTCTCCGCCCATGACGAAGAGCCGAGCATGCTTACGGTAGGTGTTGATTGCATAAGTTGCGATTGATGGGCAAAGGACACTGACGTTGTGAAGAGCCGCCGCTCTATTCAAGGAATTAAAGGCGTTAGATGCGTCAATTAGCAGTACCGCATCAGTGTCATCGGCGTCAAAAATGCTGCGCATTGCATGGACTGCTGCCTCACTACCACTTTTGTGTCCTGCGCAAACCTGCAGGGAGCCACACGCATCGATCACGTCTTGTTTGGTTACACTCATCACACACTTCCCCATTATCCGGCGTATTACTTCTCCGACCCCTATAGGTCGCACCTTTCCTTCACCTTTGTCGAGCGGTATCAGACGATTAGCTAGAATAGCTTCGATGCTGCGAGGATCCACATACTCGGTGCATAGCCTTCTCGTCATAGTAGCAATAGCGGAACAGAGGTTTGTGCCTGACTTTTTGAAGGATTTACAAGCCATCATCCGCCGGAATCCATTAGAATCAACTCCTGATGGACCACCGGAACCTTTCGTTTTTAGCGCTGCTTCCCTAACCATCTCAGTGTTTATTTGCTGGAAAATGAAGTCAGGCACTTGCTCCATTGGACCAAACGCAAGAGTTCCAAGTTGGGCTTCCTGTGCCTCTGGATGTTTTTCCCGTAGCTGTTTCATTACGTCATCAGTTAGAGGCAGGAGTCCTCCTCCGTTCTCATCACTCAGATATCGCAGAGCCGAGTTAATTTGTCCTGACATGACAAGGTTAGCAAAGACCCTGGCACCATCCGGCTCATTCTTTCTGTGGGAGCTGATTAGGCGCCTTTGGATAACGCGGCCTTCGCGTAGAAGAGAATTGATTTCACCTTTATTCCATTGATTGAGTCGCTTGCACAAACATTCTTGGTGATCTTTTGCTTTTGACTTTTGACTAGGCTTTTGGAGGCCAACTGCTAAGAGAACAATGGCAGCTTTCAGGGCAATGTGTTGCAATGGCGATCCATTATTCCAATCGTTGATATGTTCAGTAAATTTGTCGATGAATTCCCTCCCTATCTTCCCATAGGGGACAAGAAAGGTATTTTTCCGCCACTTGGCAATCTCATCGTAGGCATCATCTATGGTCGACTCATTCACTGTTATTGGTCTCCCCTCGGGATCTTGGCCCCAAAGCACACTCGATGGAAGAAAAAGATGTTTATATTCAGGTAGCTTTCCTGGTATTGCAGCCTCATTGTTGTTACCTGATATGGCTGGCTGATTTAATTGTTCAGACGTCTTAGCAGTTATTAATCCTCCATTGTTTTCCCAATGAATAGGAGCCTGTCTCTGGGGACGTTGCACGGCCTGTTCTTGATATTTCGTATGCAATAATAATAATAATAATAATTGAAGGCCTCAGTGGAAGAAGGGCGTAAGTGATTTTGGTGATTTTGCTGATGTTGTCCAAATGAGCTGAATTTTTGCATGTGGACTTTGAAACATTAGAAAAACATTGCCCTTAATTTTTTTTTGCTGACCAGTATCACATGACCATATCGTGGCCTCAAGTTTAAAGCTCATCGAGGGCAGATTTTTTTTAAAGTTGACCGCTGACCAGGTACTGGCTTTAGATTGGATCAGCGCAGGCTCAAGTCAGGTTAACTTAACCAAAACAAGACACCCAAACCAAAACGAGGCTCAATTTTCCATGCGCTTTCTGTGGCTCGAGATTTCACATTCAGTTGTTTTTTTCATTTTGACCAAAAAAACTTTATCTTCTTTGAAGTTTGTCTTTTAATTCGCGTAAAAGGCATAAAAATCAAGAACTAGTTAACTGATACTCCGGAAGGAGAATTTTCAAGATTTGTCTCAGGAAACGCTTAAAACTTGGATTGACTCGCACGACACCCGAAGTTGACTGCTGACCAGGTACTGGTTTTCGTCATTGTATAGCAGGCTCAAGCCAGGTGTGGGACACCCAAACCAAAACGAGGCTTAATTTTTCGTGCATTTTCTGTGGCTCGAGATTTCACATTCAGTTGGTTTCTTCATTTTGAGAAAAACAACTTCATCTCCGAAGTACAGCTTCTGTCTTTTAATTTGCGTAAAACGCATAAAAATCAAGAACTACTTAAAAGATACTTTGGAAAGTGAATTTTCAACTGATAACATGGAAGAGCAAAAGGTTTTTCTCAGGAAATTCTTAAATGTTGGATCCACTTGTATGGCGCCTGGATTGTGTGGTTGAAAAACAAAATGACTTGTTCACTTTACTGCGGCATCTTGCAACTCACCAAGAAAGTTCACTTAACATCTCACCGGCATTAATAGGAGGAACGAG
>JAEMWC010000120.1:85000-102500 GCA_016490735.1 Pachyseris speciosa | reverse complement strand
AACCCCTAGTAATGTATAATGTATAGTATCTCTGAAACGAATTTAAGAACATTTTCAGGCTGATTTCTCACTAAGCAGATCCAGTAAAATTAATAAGAACTTGATCAGCCTGAACCCTGGAATCATAGGTTTGTACAGTACAGGGGTGTATATGCTGGTGTTTAGTGTACCACAAATGGAAAGAGCATGATCTAATGAGTAAGATTGTCAAGTTTAAGGCCACTGAGGTTTAAGTGCAAGATTTTAGAGCCATTTGAACTGTATACTGGCAGCTTTTTTCCATAAAGGTCTTAGTCACAGTAATTTTTTAAGCATTAAAATCACTTTAAAATCCCTCGTGAACCTAAACGTCAGTGGTTTCAGATTTGGCAGTCTTACTAACCTCATCGTGCTCTTTCTATTTCTGGCATCTATTTTGTACCATGACCATTTTCTTATGATTGACAAGATCACATGACACAGTCATGCAAAGGGCCTATTATACATGAATTAATGAATAATGGACTGTATGGTGTTGGTGGGGTAATGAATGGGGGCAGGCTTTTAAAGACAGTTTTACTTGAAATCCCAATAATTTATACACTTAATGTATGGTCCCAAAGGAAACAGTTAGTTTTGTTTTCGAGAGTCAGTCTTGATTCGTCTCTCGACTCTGGAAACATTAGAACTCAAGGGAAAACAAAACCACAGTAAATACATGTAGGTAATTTCCTGAGGGACCATACATTATATGTGCTTTGTTATATAGAGCTGTACCTAGACCTTCCCCTCAACAATCACAGCAAAACAAACAAACAAACAAATATGGCACAACAGGAACATAACTTCTTTATTCACAAGCCTGCTGCATGAATAATTTACAAATGTTTCAAAGTACCTGAAAAAGTACATGTAGAGTATGCTTTTGTTGTATTTTCCAAATCCTTTCTTTCTATTAGATGCTGAATTTCTTTGGCTGATAATAAAAAAAAACTGATTCCTTTTAACCTCAAGTTCCATGATGTTTGTATCATTGTTGGTTGAAACTGAAAAGTGGCAGTGTTCCCAGGTCTGCCCCCATCAATCAAGCTGACATGAGCAATTGTGCTGAAGATCACGTCACTTTTTAGTTGAGCACTACTCACGTGCTGTTGTATCTGGTGCGTGGGCAACAACTGCAGAATTGTATCCTAGTCAGGATACATTTGAATTTGATCAGGGGCACATGACTAAGAATCAACCAATCAGTTGCTCGATTTGTTGAGCAAAAGTCTAGGTATATAACAATACTTTTTGAAAGGTTTCCACACCGGTAAATTAAGTGGAAAATACTATAAAACCCAGCAGATATCCTCCTCTTTTTGGCTGAAATTCCAAATTGTGGGATGGAGCACCTTTACGGCATAAGAACTGTACAATGTAGAGCTGTACCTATCCTGCAAAAAAGAAGACCTCTTATGTAGTTATTTCTTCTCCTTCTGTAATGATCAACTATCAAAAAACAGTTAAAGTCTGTTCCCTTTTTGTTTCATATTTGGATTGGAGTGCAGCTGGTCTGCTAGGTTTTGTTTGTTTAACATAAACTTTTTGGGGGTGTAAAAAGGACCCATTGTGTGTCTTTTCGTAGTGTCACTAAATACCTTGAAAGTGATTTCTTGTTTATTTACCTTGAAATAACCTGAGCTCATATGATGGCTTTCATTTTTTCTTAATAAAAACTACTAGGTGATGGTTCTCCAACTTGCACATCATGTTCAAACATGTCTTCACAAGCACAACAAGCCACAGCTGTCATTTTATGAAAACATGATGGCAAACAAGCATAAAAAGGAGGAGAGGTTACTGGCAGCTGAGCAAGAGAGGAGGCTGATGGAAATTGAAGCCAACAAGGAAAGAGAAGAAAATGAGGTCTGTTTCCCATTTGAAGCTAGTTTTGAAGTGCTTGTTTCAGCATCTCCTCAGTCAATTTATCTCCTGTATCCTGTTTTTTTACCTCATTGTTGATGACATAGTCTCAATAAGGTATTGTAATTGGCCGAATTATGCAAGTGAGTCACTTTCCCCCCCAATTTTAGCACTATTTTTGGCCAGTTGCAAGGCAGGTACTATAATGGAGCCAGTCAAAATACAGTCAAGTTTTATTGTGTTGATGTGACGATTTGCTTGTTCGAGGCTCAGCAGCATCTTTGACTTAGAATTAATCTCCTGCAGTCGTTAGTTCAATAAATACTGGGAAATTGGACAGCCAAATGCCATATTCCACTTTAAATTGAACCAACTCAAAGCAAAAGAAATCAACCAATTTTGCACCAGCTTATCCTTTTGTTTCTGTTTCTTGAGTTTTTGGCAACAGTCATTTGCTAATCCTTCAAATCCTACCTGTAGCCCTCAAATCACAAGTTTTTCATTTCTGACACCATTTCCTGTCTGTATGCCAATTATACAAATGTAGTAGAGTGAGTTTAGAGAAATTTTGGATTTTAAGGCAAAAAAGCAATATAGCCACCCCTTCTGCAGGAAGGCTTTCAAGATTATTATGTTGGTTTTTGCTTTCAAATTTTTCTACAGATGGGTGACAGCAGCTTAGGTTAAAGTAAATAAACTTGCTTAATACTGTATCATTATCAGAGTCAATAAAATGTTCTTGATTTTTTGTCATCAGAAACGTGAAATAGAGGAGGAGCTGCAAAGAAGGGAAGAAGCCATGAAAGAGAGTAAAAGACGAAGAACAGTTGTAATTGCAGTAAGGCTTTTTTTATAATTCTAACTTGTTCTTCATCTTCTTCAGCTTCAATGAATCAATCACTCTCAGTCTAGCCAATACTGTTCTCAAATCAACGTAAGGCTGGTCTTCACTAACGATGGAGTCAGAGTTCTATTAAAGCAGAAGTGTGGAGCTCCTTGTAGAATCCAACACTATTTATTGACTATGTAAATGCTATGTCAGAAATCTATTTAAATGGTATTTAGGGCATATTTTATAACTATTTTAGAAATCATACAAGGTCATATATTTAAGGACTATGTTAGTGCTATGATTTTGCTTTTTAAAATGAATTTAAATCCTATTTTTTTACTATTCAAATGGAACCATTAAATAGTCTATTTAAAAACTATCTTTTTAGCATTACTAACCAAGTAGTTTTTACAAGCAAAGGAAATAGACTTCAAATAGCATTAAAATATGTTTTAAGTAGTCATGGATTGTGAAATGAAATAGAATAAAATAGTATTTAAATAGCTGTAAAATAGATTTAAGATATATCATGGGCATCAATGGAGTTTGAATAGGTTCAAAATAGAATTAACATAGCATTGACATAGAGAGAAGTAAGAAACTTGACACTACCTCCAGCTAAAATAGGAATTAAATAGCTTTAAAATAGATATAACATGCATTATAAATAGCCTTTAAAACATGGGCATTCAGGTAGAGTTTACATAGATTTTAAATATCTTTTACTTAGCACTGACATAGGAAGAGATGCTATGTCAGAAAACTATTTAAATGGTATTTAGGGCATATTTTATAACTATTTTAGAAATCATACAAGGTCATATATTTAAGGACTATGTTAGTGCTATTATTTTGCTTTTTAAAATGAATTTAAATCCTATTTTTTTACTATTCAAATGGAACCATTAAATAGTCTATTTAAAATATATCTTTTTAGCATTACTAACCAAGTAGTTTTTACAAGCAAAGGAAATAGACTTCAAATAGCATTAAAATATGTTTTAAGTAGTCATGGATTGTGAAATGAAATAGAATAAAATAGTATTTAAATAGCTGTAAAATAGATTTAACATATGACATGGGCATCAATGGAGTTTGAATAGGTTCAAAATATAATTAACATAGCATTGACATAGAGAGAAGTAAGAAACTTGACACTACCTCCAGCTAAAATAGGAATTAAATAGCTTTAAAATAGATATAACACGCATTATAAATAGCCTTTAAAACATGGGCATTGGTAGAGTTAACATAGATTTTAAATATCATTTACATAGCATTGACATAGGAAGAGATAACTGGAGATAACTGAGATAACTGAGTATTGAACCACAGTCAACAACTGTAGACCGAGAACCATATCAAAATACTTTATTTTATGCAATTTATTCCAAAGAAATGTTTTATAAATCTTGTTCAGAAAAAACTATGGAGAAAAAAGTTCTACAAAATAAATTACAATGGAAGCCTAAAACCTGGTTAAAAAAAACAAAGGGTTATCCTTTTCCTTCACCATCTTTTGTCCCTGAAAAAAAAAATCAGTCAATATTTATTAGAACCTTGCATGGAAGTACCAAAAATTATCAGATAGGTCGCAAAGGTTTATAAATAAAAATTATTAGCAGTTTTCTTTTCAAGAAGATGGGGGTGTCAACTTTGTCAAATAAAAAAACGCTGCAAGGTGAAATGGGCCACCATCACGACTCAAGAGTTCCACAGACATGTTTATGGGTCTTAAAAGAGAATAGTGTAGGGACATGTACTGATACCCTGTTTTTAGTAGACTCTTGGTGAATGAGGGTTCAACCTCAAGGCCTGCTTAATGCTTAATGCATGTATAGTTAAGTTAATGAATGGGGCTGTGTGGAAATCATTCCCTATTATCTGTCTCAAAACCAGGAAAGAATAAGGGGTATGCCATATTTAAGGAAGCCAGAAAACAACAGCTCTCCAACATACTCAACTTCTCTGATATGCATATGGTGAAAACATTAAGAAAATAGCTTTCTATGTGTCACTCCATGCCAATAACTTGTCATATAGTGCAGTGGCCAACCTTGATCTGCTGAATTGTTTTACTGTTTGAGAATGATGCGAAATGTTTTGGATACCTGTACGTGGTTATCAAAAAAAAGTTCCAACGTAGACCTATAAGTTTATATAAATCTTAATTAATCTTAGAGATCAGCGAGGAGTATGTCAGGCTAACTGATCTTCTAAAGGTTCTCACGTGTTTAAACAGCCATTCCAGTGGAAACTTGCAAATCGCTCAACAACTAAGCTTAATAAGAAGTTTATAAAGCTTTAAACGTACCTTGATCGATGCAGAACTTCAGATGAACTTGAACGTCAAACTGACTCATGGAAGAAACTCAACAGCACACTCAACAGCAAAGTCTAGTGAAATTTCCGTAAAAAGAAACGCCACGAAGGCTCAGCAAGTAGTTCAATCGCAAGAGGACGCTGTGAAATATCACACATCAAAAATCGCGATTTTGATTTAGAAAGGCAAAGGTTTCCACTGTTTCCATTGGATCTTGAAACATCACACCTTCTTTGAAGTTATGCCGTGTTACAAGCCGACAAACGGACATACTTTTCATTCGATTCAGAGGTGACAAACCGCACTAATAACTGGGTAACCTAGCAACTTTGTAACCAGGCAAGAATAAAGATGGCGGCCACGAATTTCGATCGTTCTGAATAAAATGCTAACAGATCGTGGAAAATGTCAACCTCAAAGTGGAGAAATGTTGGCTGTATGACTCCAAAGATGAAATACCAAAATCTACTAAATGTCGACGAAGTAGGGAATTCATTAAACCTACTGTTGATGATGATATTCGACTAAGAGACGTGCAGCAAGACCTTTCATCAGAGGCGATTGGCATGGCCATTGACTTGGGAAACAATAATGTAAGCCCACTTTACTTAGAATTTAAGGTGACGTGGTGCTGAAGATAAATAATTTGAGAATACTTTCCATAATACCAGTCTCAACATTTTTTAATAATTTACCTGCCCTACACTATGCTTAGTTCTTTGAACTTTAATCCTGCCCAGATATGAAATCCATGACATAGAGATTACATAGGCTATTCAAATTCTATTTCATTTCTCACCAAAGCACTCAGGGAACCAAATAGCTTTTAAATAGCACATTTCCTGTAGCATTTAAACAACAGAAAATTAAGACCTCTTTTAATGCTATTTTGTTGGCTCACAGTGATGAATAACACCTGAAAAATATGTTTTAAATAGCATGTATTTACAAGCTATGTAATGTTTGCCTCCAAATATCTCATCAATGCGATATTTTAAAGCTATTTGAGACCAGTACATAGTGAATAAAATAGTATCTATTTAAAATGTATGTCGACTGTTGGGACTATTTTAATGCTATTTTGTTGGCTCACAGTGATGAATAACACCTGAAAAATATGTTTTAAATAGCATGTATTTACAAGCTATGTAATGTTTGCCTCCAAATATCTCATCAATGCGATATTTTAAAGCTATTTGAGACCAGTACATAGTGAATAAAATAGTATCTATTTAAAATGTATGTCGACTGTTGGGACTATTTTAATGCTATTTTGTTGGCTCACAGTGATGAATAACACCTGAAAAATATGTTTTAAATAGCATGTATTTACAAGCTATGTAATGTTTGCCTCCAAATATCTCATCAATGCGATATTTTAAAGCTATTTGAGACCGGTACATAGTGAATAAATAGTATCTATTTAAAATGTATGTCGACTGTTGGGACAAAATTTTTTTTCTAAATAGTGAAAAAATAGGCACTTTAGGACCATGTCAGTAAGCTAAATAGTATTAAAATAGTTATTTAGAAACTATGTTATTCTGACATAGCTTTCGCATAGTTGAGAGATATGCTTTAAATACCATGGACTATTTAATATATTTGGCAACATAGCAATAAAATAGATGGTTTCAAGCAAAACATAGCAACAAAATAGTTTAACATAGTTAAAAAATAGTATAAACATAGGCTTAAAATATGATTGGTTCTACAAGGGGCGTTATAATAATAATAATAATAATAATAATAATAACCTTTACCCTCTGTAGTATTCATAGCACAAAGACTAGTGGGGCCGAGCAAATACAGAAACAAATAAAATGGAAATCAATCCAACAGAGTCGGAAGCAAAATACCAATTCCGTTGTGACTCTGTCGCTTATGATCTAGTAAAAACTATAATACTTGTCAGAGTCGCAAGCACTATTTTGGTATCAAACTGTAATCAGAGAGCCTGAGAACAAGAATTGTGATTGGTTGGTTCTTGTGCTTCTGCTTCTGACTTTCACTGGATCAAAAGAGTCAGAATGGAGTTATATTATAAAGTGGAATTGAAAGAAAATGGAAAAGTTCTGATTGTTCCAACTCTGATTCCGTCGAGCTTATGACTCCCCATACAACTCCGATTTTTTATTTTCACTGGGTCATAAGGACTCTTACAACTCTGACTACGACTTCATTGCTGTTGAAAACCAGACTTAAAAACAAATTTGGTTTTCCTATTGAACTGTTAAGGCCACCACTAAGGGGGACTGTTAATTAATTGCACTTGAAATTACTAAAAGATCAGATAAGTTCGACGTCACGATTGCTCAGAATTAAAAAGGAACTAGGTCATGACTTGCGCATGCGCACTGAGAACCAACAACTTCGAAAGAGAGTAGGACACCTTTTTTCAAATTGTTAAAGGGGATTAGTTTCTAAAGAAACTGTGGTGCTGCGTCGGTGGGGAAGTGAAACACGAAAATTTGGTTTATCAACGGAGTTGATAATGTAAATTGACCACCGTACAGGGATTCGATTAGCTGACGCCTTAACGTCGACTCAAACTCAATCTGTTCAATCCTGAGCAATCGTGACGTCGAACATACAGATTGTAGCTGATCTTTTAGTAATTTCAAGTACAATTACTAAACTTTATTTTGACACAGTTATTTTCACCGATCGGTGGAATTTTTCGTGATGCGTGATGAAAGATAAAACGGACTAAGTGCGCAGACTCACAGCGTGGCCTAGGCTCTTTAAAAGACACAAATTACAATCTATGCTTACTTGTTACTACCACTGTTCATTTGTTTTTTGACAGGTAAACTTCACTTTGGGTAAATTTGCGTGGGAAAGATTTGATATACACTGCAGTCGCTTTTGTGAACTGACGTTAATTGTATTTCTCTATGGGCGAGTTTGTTGTGAGCGAATTCGCCTAGGGCGAATTGACTAGAGTTACTTTTGTGAATTGACAGGAAAAGAATTCTAAAGCTGATTCTGCCGCACAGAGCACAAACACAAAAGACGCGGAGCACAGCCCAGTAAGAGAAATACCATCACCTCTTCAGAGAAAATCTTCGGGAACGTCCCTCTCACAGTCTCAACCGTCTTCACCAAAGAAAACGGACGGAATGATGCCCCCTGGAAGGGGTTTAATGATGAGACGGCGCAGAAGCTCGGAAAGCTTGGCTGATGAGTCATTCACAGGAACTAAGGTGATAACGTTTATCTCCAGAGGAGAACATGTAGTGCACTGTGGAAAATGCCTTGGTGAGTTGAATGAGATTTTGGAGTCACATCATATAAATGGTGTTAATGCGACGTTACATTCGCCAAGTTGTTGCATGATAAAGCTTTTTCAGCTGTCTATATCGGTATACATTGTCTAGCTATAACAGCTCAAATAAACGTCCGAGATTCAATGTGCGGTGAGTGTTTGTTTGTACAAGCCGGTTTTCCTTCATCAGTGTAACCGCCCCGTAGTCACCGCTAGATCGCGCATTTGCCTACCAAACGAAGTCTCAAGTTGACGCTTGTCCTCATTGTATTGCAAGATGCTGAAAGCATTGTTACGAGAGAAAAAGTCATTGACAAACTTGCATGACAAAAAGGAAAGAGATTATATGTACAAGGCATTTTTTATGTGTACGGGTCGTCATCAATATCGGCATCATGTTTAAATTGCACCTAACCCCCAATTTTTTTTTTCGCTAAAATAAATCTTGCATTGCGCCTACCTGCTGTAAAAGTTAAGAAATCTTGCCATCTGTCACACGACCGAGCTAGTTAGGGGCATGGGTCTATTCCTGGTTTGGCGTCACAAACTGATTAACATCCCGCTAAGTCTTTGTGAACACGCATGTAAAGCAGTTTGTGACGTCAAATCAGGAATAGACCCCACGCCCCTTCTGACTCGGTCGTCTACCAAATGATGATTAGTTTATCGTAAGTTTTGGAACCCATATAAAAGTCTAAAACTGGAAGTCTAAATGTTTTTGGAAAAGGTACAAAGTATTACATTAGCTGAAAACATAATTTGAGGTTATCGGATCTTTCAGACACTTAAGTTTGCTGTTTACTCAGCACCGCTCGACAAAAAGGGACAATGCAGCTTTATGTCCCTTCTTCGTAGCCAATATAACTTTAAGCTTCGCTGACGCTGAAAATATCAACGGTTCTTTATTTTCACACCCAGGCCAAGGTTCCTCTGGGTCACGTGTCTGCAGTGCAATGGACGTGACGTTAGGTGAACTGGTTGTGGTTTGTGAGTGGAGTTTGACAGCGCATCAAGGTGGAGCAAAACGATCGCTAGTCACCAATGATAATCAGCAGCAAGACTCGCTTGGGAGACTAGTTAAACAGGTTCGATTTAATGTTCATTTGTCTTGTTAATGTAATAATATTAAAGAGAGTTAGTTTCTAAAGAAACTGTGATGCTGCGTCGATGGGGAAGTGGTACACGAAAATTTTGGCGATGGATTGTGGGGCAGGAGAAAGAGACGCGCGCACGCGAAATCAGTTGCAAGGAGACGCAACGCGGGGGGAGCGCCCAAAATTAAAGACGACATACTAAGCCTAGACGCAAGTAGTCTCTAATTTCGGCGGTGGATTGTGGGGCTGGAGAAAGAAACAAGCGCGCGCAAAATTGCGAGGAGACGCGCGTGTGCCTATTTCTCCCGTCCCACAATCCATAGTCGAAATAGAGACTACGAATATGGTCCATTAGAGACTATATTTCGAGCGCTAGGCGGGCGATCTGTGGTGTTTCCTTTCATCAAGGTAACACGGAAAGCCGCAGGAATCCAGGGCAAAAAATGTCTTTTAAATTGGCACGGTATCAACGAACGCTTTTCCTGAATTCTTTACATAAATGTTGAATAAGAGACAAAAATAGGAAGCAAAATACGTCCTAAAAGGGTAGAGCTACTTCGCAGTCCATACGTTGGCTTTGTTTCAAGGTTTTCTTGATAAGAAGATTAAAAATAAGTGAATAAAAATTAAAAGATGGATAAATGACTGATTGACTGACTGACTGCCTGAACTAACGGGCGAACGAGCGAACGAGTGGAAAGCAGTCTTTCAGTAGACTAATGCAGCTGGAAGTATTATAACGTGGAATTGTTCGTAATATTAACTGACTGATTGATTGATTGATTGATTGACTGACTGACTGACTGTTTGATTGATTGATTGATTGATTGATTGATTGATTGATTGATTGCTCGATTGCTCAAAGTGAGAGTTTAATGTTATTTAATAGCCAACATTGTTTTGTGTTCGTTAGGCTTCCAGCATCGAGCAAGAGATTCTGTCCCTAATCAACCGAGTCAGTCATCCGAATTTAACCCACTACTTAGCTGTGAACGTCCAGGAAACGACTCCTTCTTTTAAAATTCAGGTAATGATACTGGGACAAGAGGATTCGTGGCTTTTTTGTGGATTGTATTTAATGAGCTGTCAGTCTTCACTTTTCAGCCGTCTATTTGATCATTTTGTTTTCGCGCTTAACCGTTTTACCTTAAGCTTTTGTTAGGGCTTTTTGATCAATCTTGAATAATAATCATCACCCTTATCCTCACCCTCATTCTCGTCATCACCCTCGGCTCATCGTCGTCGTCATCGTCATCATCGTCATCATCACCATCATCATCGTCATCATCATCGTCATCATCATCGTCATCATCATCGTCATCATCATCGTCATCATCATCATCATCGTCGTCATCGTCATCATCATCGTCATCATCATCGTCATCATCATTGTCGTCGTTGTCGTCATCCTCATCATCATCATCATCGCTATCGGGTCCTGGAAACCCTTGAAAGTCATGGAATTTTAAAATTTCATTTTTCAGGCCTGGAAAGTGCTGAAATTTAGGTGTGGGTCCTGGAAATTCTTTGAAAGTCGTGAAAACTCAGCATGCTTTCTATGAGTGGAAAGCGATGTAGATCCAAAGTCACAAAAATTAACCGACAAGTCCAAATATATGATTTATTTAAGTAGAAATAACATAGCGCGCGTTGCAAGATTACGCTTGCAAACATTTTTGTCATTGTTTTGACATAACTGTCTTGGAACAGTTGCTCAACTTAGGTCATGGAATTCTTCAAGAAGTCATGGAATTTTCACAGCTCAAAAGTGTACGAGCCCAGTCATACGCACGTTATTAAACAAAGAATAAACAATGTGGTAGAGCACTCGAAGTAGTAATCGGAGGTTAACCGGTTCGACTCCTATTGAGAGAACTCGGAAAGTTCTTCCGGTTATAGCGTCTGACAATTAAAAATTATTCACCGAAGTCAAGGTCAATAGTGGTGGATGTTTACCGAGCTGCGAAGCGGCGAGGATTTCCTGCTAGCAGAGGCCTCTTTTTCTTGTCTTCAGCGTGCGGGAGAAAAGATGATTAAGCCGCCGTCCGCGGTCGTGGACGGAGGCCTTAAACTTGTCTTCAGCGTGCGGGAGAAAAGATGATTAAGCCGCCGTCCGCGGTCGTGGACGGAGGCCTTAAACGCATGCTAAACGTATCACGTGATGGTTCGGTTGCTAAGAAACCGCGGTGCATGCTCAACACAGACCGTTTCGACCCATGGCAGAGGTCTCTTTTCTCCCGCACGCTGAAGACAAGGAAAAGAGGCCTCTGCCAGCAGGGAACGGCGAGGTAAATTTTCACCACTTTCACCAACACTGAGGTGAATAATTGTTTTCATCCATTTACCACTCTTACACTTCAGTCACGTCGTTATTATGCCTGCTGTTCATTCGTGTTTGAAGTGATGCTATCTCTCTTTTGACGACTCACAGCCTACAGTTATGCGAGGGATAATATATTATCAAGGACCAAGTTTTTACCGGAATTGCCTTGACATGTTCCTTTTTCCCGCTTTTTCAGGTTCTAGTAGAATATGTCGGAGGCGGTGATCTCAGTCTTCGCCTTAGAAATGGAGGTTTGCCGTTAGGTGAGCTGCGCGAATACACGCAACAGCTTGTGGAAGCCTTAGCTTATCTACATGGCAAGCGAGTGGTTCATAAGGATTTGAGGGTAAGTCAGTCAACCACATCGGACAGTTATGTTTGTGTAAAGCCTGCGTGGCAGGCGTACAAAAGGGAGGGCAGGGAGGGGAAAAGGGAGAGGAGGCTAGTTTGTGTACATCTGCTTGTGCATAGCTCGGATTTCTGTAATAAAGCAACAAGAGCTTTTTTTTTTTCAGCCAAAACCGGCTTTGGTTGAGGGCTTCAAAATGGGACTGTCCATTGGAACTCTTTTCCAACCATTCTTGATTGAAACTTGGCTGTGGTGTTATCTGATTTTCTCGAATTAGTGCCCCCACGCTTATTCGGCCAGAAATGAGGGCGCTTGATCAAGGGGAACCATCATTAAATTTTTCTTTCAACGAAATGTAACTTTGTTTTGGCTAACTCCTCATATAGAAAAAAATTCACATCATTATTCAGCTAAATGCAATACAAATCAATGTGTTTCGCTTGCTGAACATTCATATAACACTTTGGTTAATTTCATTTCCCTGGTTATGTCGATTTTGAGGGGATTTGGAGCAATTTAATTAAAAACTATCCTGCGAAATCCTGCGGAATATCGCCTGATACTTAGCTGACGAGGCCGTAGACCGAGTTGGCTAAAATCAGGCGATATTCCACAAGATTGAGCAGGATACTTGTTTTATTGTTCAACACATTGATCACAAAGTACAAAGTTACCGAGTTTGTTGCTGAAAAGCTGAAAGAGCCGCCATTTTTCTCCGAGACACATGAAATTACGAATATTGATAGCGCCATGACAATATTGGGACATTGCCACAATGTGTTGGTTAATACTCATCTTTTAAGCCTGCTTAGTCTGTTTCTCAAGAAATACCGCCAACGGAGAAATAACCGAAAGGAATCTGTCTTTAATTCACAGTTGACAAGTTGCCGACTTGACTCTGATGGCAATTTAAGACTTGCAGATTATAGTGTTGGGAAGAAGTAAGTTACAACATCTTCCTCGAAAACACATTTATAAGAGCAGGGGACGTAGTTCCCAGTGTACTGGTCTATCTCTACCTTTCATCTGTCTTTGACACTCATGTGTGGGTTGGGTGGGTGGGTGAGATCAAATATGGACTGATAGCGGCAGCCAGAGGCGCCTTTACAGGCTGACGTCCGATTTCACCCTACAGAAGCATTGTAAACTATCCCTGAAAAGCCCCGACGGGGAGAGGATAAGTAAGTATGTAATGTGATTTATACAGTTACCTGAACGTGACCGCCATACAGATTTTGTAAATCAGTCGTATCGTGGTAGTATCAAATGCCGGCTTCCAGTACTTTCCGTCACTTTATTGTCAAGGGTGATTATTACCAATCTCTTATATCGAAATTCAGGTCCTAACAGTATACACTACGCTACTTGTCACATGAGCCAGTTTAAACGAGCCATGTCACAAGTTTTCAGTATTACTTTGAGATGCTGAGTAAGATATTGCAAGCAAAGAAATGGTTCAGTTTTGTTTAAAACTATTTTACCAATTTAGCAAAACTTTACATAAGCCTCTTTGGCTTTGAATGATAAGGACTGAAGTGGATTGCAGCTTGAAAAAATTGGGCCAACTTTTTAAAGTTCTCCTCTTGTGCTGTGGCAAAAATAACTGACCAAATGCAGATTGTGGTTTGCTTCCCCTTTGAGAAAATAGCTTTATCTTGTTCTTTTAGTGTTCTAGGGCATAAAAATGCCCATGACATTAAGCCCCTTTAATGCCCTAAGCTGACACGATTCAGCCGTATGCCGTTTACAGAAACATTTGATCTTTCATAAGACTTTGAATTATCGCCCTTTAAACCGCGTGGACCACAAATATAGAACTGATATACCTTATTAGGTGTACCTGTGAGTTTTAGGGTTCATCATCTTGTTGCAACGCGGGATTATTTTGGTATTTCCAGGCTCTCGGATCTGTACCAGGAGTATGGCAGTAACGGAAAGGAAGCGCGAGGTAGCGGAAGTGATGAAAACATCAAAACAACTTCCCGCTATGGAAAAACTGGAGATATTTACAGCTTAGTAAGTGACGTTATTATTAATCCACTCGCTCGCTCGCTCGCTGTCCCTTGTCCCTTGTCTTCTACTGAACGAGAAGTGGTCCTAAGTAGCCTTTGACTTAAGCACTTCCTTTACTTTCTCCTGAGATGCTGCTCAGTTTCTTAAAATAAAAGACAATCTATGACTGCATGTGGCTACTGCTTTATTGTAGAATATCGGGGTAAAAATAGCAATGTTGTATAAAATGCAGAGGGATAAATGAACAGCTCTAGTCAATGCTGAAGAAAATTTTTGAACGACTTCAATAAGATGAACAGCTGAACGCCTCGAAAATGTTTTTGAATGGCTAAGTGTGAGCGGCACAACGTCTGAAAAATTTCGAACGGCTAGCTCTGAACAACTGAACGGCAACACTAAAGCTGTGAACGGCTAAAGGTAACCAGTCGGAATCAAGAAGTTAGTGATACATAAAAATAATGTTAACGAGCGGAAAATGCGCGAGCAGATGCCAAAAATAGAACCAAAACATCACTCATTTGCATATAGTAACGCAACGAGCATTTTGTCAGCTGAAGTTTGTTCGGAATTAGTTTGCTCGTAGTGTAGCAGCTCAGAACGAATACGAGATAAATGAGATGCTCGAAGATTCAAAATCCTTTGACCTTGAAACTCGTCGGAGGTGCGCAGGAGATGCAGGGAGAAGATTGACGCTGGATCGAAATGTATCACACCGCGATTTGTTATCTTTGCATTCGGAAAGCAACCATGAAGAGTCTATGAGCATAGGAGGATTCCTGTAACGACTGTCTGGAACATTCCCACATGTCATCTCAACGCTTGGGAATACATGTACCGCTATTATCAGATAAAACACTAAAAATTGTGCTTCGTTTCACATCACTCCATCCTCGCCTTTCGATACTTAACGAAGGTAATCAAAAGGTTTTTTGAATATCAGAGAAGTAAAATATTTAGTTCCAACGGATAAGAGTTTCCTTGGAAACCGATAACCTTTTTACACGAACGCGTTTCGACTGGCCGAAAAGTTGTTTTGACTGCACAGGACGGCATAAAATTGTCAGCGCGAAAGTTCAAAAGGCCGAAATATTTTCGCGAGTAGATAACTCCAGTCGTTCGAACGGGTAAGAATTTTCTCTGAGGGGATGACCCTATCGCTAAATCAGCGTGAACTGATGAATATTTTTTTTGTGAATGGATAACCCTAATCGTGCGAACACGAAAGTCCGCCGTTTTGAAATCATGAATATTGGGCGTCCTGTGGAGAGTTTACGGACTTACTCACATCACCATGAGAAAGTGGCTACGCCTTCCCTGAAGGGAGGCAGTAGCCACAAAAATGGGGAGAATTTTCTATCAGAGGATCGGAAAGTTTTTTCCTGAAAAGGTTTTTTTTTTTTGCTCCGGAAACATACTGCAGAAGTAATTTATATTGACTCGGAACAAGGGTTCGTTAACACAACTCTTCGTCACTCGCAAATGTGTCCGTCACCCGGTCATAAGCCACGTGAACATTCTAGCGCGCCTGGTTCCACCATCAACAGAAATTAATTCTACGCTAAATGTTTTCGTTTACGAGTGAAAAAGACCATTTTTTAACAATCTGTTATCAAATCAACTCCTCGCAGGGGATGCTTGTCCTTTCGTTGGCTCTTGGAGAAGTTGTTACTGGAGACGTGAAAGAGATCCCAGCATCATTACCGTCAGAGCTACGCGACTTTCTGTCAAAGTGGGTGATAACAGGAGCCCATCACTAGGAGCGTACAACTGCCCCATATTCCTGTCACGGCGTTTTCACAGACTAATATATTTTTAGATTGAATTTCCCGCGAATATCAGACTCCCACAGGAGCTCCGATGATATCACAAGAATCTGCACGTGCAGAGCCTTTGTTTTCGCTCATTAAACCTATTGTTTCGTGTTGCACTCGTTCCCCTTGCCATCCTCGTTGCCCTTTTTCCGCGAGAAAAGATAGTCTTAAAAAAGACTGGTCTGTAAAAATGCCGTGACAGTATGGGAGTTGTACGCTCCTAGTCATGGGCTCCTGGTGATAATTAAAATTGGATAGATTATAAAAGAAATAAAAAACTTGTTCCTCGTGCATTGTTGAGTGATGATGGCAGTTTGGAATTTTTGAGAACACTCGAGAAGTGTAGCCTGCGTCGCAGACAGTCCAAATCCCCGGTATCTAGGTTTTCAAGCGTTCGCGTGACAAGTCCGGCTGCAACGCAGGCAAGAGAAGTGGCACTCCTCTCATGTTCTTAAAATTTCCCACGTGCTTATATAACTCCACAACACCCTTGGCGCGTTTTTTATATTTTTAGTAAAGAATGTTAACATCACAGAATTCACAGGCAGGTTTCAACAAAACGGATAATTGTTCAATGATGCGTCTCAAAACATATCCTTTTTGTGTGTCAGTGCATTAACCGTATTCCCCCCCCCCCCCCCACTCTAATTTCGGCCAAGGTGGGGGTGCTTATTTAAAGGAGAGCGCTTAAGGTGGTAGACCTGACTTTAAAGGGCCCCTTTTGGACAGCAATTTCTCAAATTTGAAACAACGGTCTGAAGTAAAAACATGATAGGCTATGACAACAAAAAGAAAGATGTATGAGGTGACAATTTTCACACCTCGGGTGGCAAACCCCATTTGAATTACGGGCTCAAAAATAAGACTTGTGCATCTTACAGCGTTACCTTTTAAGATGCATTTAAAAATAATATTAGAGATTATTCCCATCCAAAAAGGGAAAAAATCTGTGCGAGCCCGGATTGAAACTGTGTTTCTTTCGCGAGTTGTTCCCTGTTACAATAAACAACATGCATCATTTCTTTGTGCAGTGATATTACTGAATAGAAAGCTCTTTCTGGTCTGGGCTCGCACAAAACGTTTCTTACATATCTATAGAATGAAATCATTAAATTGCATTCAGAAACGATATTTTTTGTCTTTTTTATTATGGTACTTTTAAATGTAGCCTGCGTGTGCCATTAATTTCATTTAATGCATCGTATGAATCGCGTCACAAACGCTTGTATTGTGGGTGCCATCTTCGTTTCTTCTTAGAAAACCGAACTCCGCGTGAGTCGGCCCACTGAATCCAATATGGCGCTCAAAATGGCAGCCCATAACAACAAACTTTGGCTGTAGTTTTCTGATAGTCGGCATTATAGAACGCTACCATACTTTTGGAATTACTTATATTAGAATCAAGTTTCTCCAATGATTAAGTTTTAGGGTTAAAAAAAATGGACCATAAGTCAGTTCTACCACTTTAATTGTGGTGAGCGTTGTCATGTGGAAAAAGCTAACAACGTTATCCATGTAAACGCAATGATCATTAAGGTTTTTCGTTCGTACTTTCTTTTGTAAATACCGAAGTCCCTGTATACTGACACCGGTGCAGTTGAAG
>JAEMWC010000120.1:40000-80000 GCA_016490735.1 Pachyseris speciosa | reverse complement strand
AGCGCGCGGAAAGGATTAAACGCAACTGCCGGTGCTCAATTTGCTGCTCTGCCATTGGTCAAGTCGTAGATCTGCGCGCGCCGTTGTCACAGTCGTCACGATGTCTTTGCAAAGTCAGGCTAATTTGCCGTTCTGCCATTGTTCAAGTCGGTTTTTAGATCTGCGCGCGCCGTTGTCACTGACGTCACGTGGTCTTTGCTAAATCTGCGTACAAATAAAAATAGATAACCGTTATTTACCCTCGGCGCCGGTATTTATAGCACACAAAGGCTAGTTGGGCCGAGCAAATGCGTGAAACAAATAATTAATAAGAATCCCAACAGGGGACTGACCAATAAATGTGTGAGTATTCGTCACAGTTATGAAAACTACTTAAGCAACAGTGAAAATAAAGCCTGAAAAAATTCAGGCTTGTACGGGAGTTGAACCCACAACCTCTGCGATGCCGGTGCAGTGCTCTACCGACTGAGCTAACAAGCCAACTGGGAGCTGGTCATTTTACTGGTTTGTAATAAACCCGTGAGTGATGAATAAGTGACTATGAATATGAAAGTCATATATTTGAACTGCGGATTAAAGAATGAATATATGAATGATCATCGCAGTTATGAATAGTACTTAAGCAGTAGTGAAAATAAAGCCTGAAAAAAAAAAAAAAACATTCAGGCTTGTACGGGAATCGAACCCACGACCTCTGCGATACCGATGCAGTGCTCTACCAACTGAGCTAACAAGCCAACTGGGAGCTGGTCATTTTGTTGGTTCGTAATGTATCCGTGAGTGATTAATAGGTGAGAACGAATATATGAAAAAACAGACTAGTTGGCTATTTGCAAGCGTGGCCGAGCTACACTCCCCGCCAAATTTATCTGTAACACCACACGAAAGGTCGCGAATTCTCACGTCATAGCATGACAAGGTGTTCCCAACATTAACCCTCAATCCATGGCTATTCCCCCACCCCCACCCCAACGTTGAATTGACATCGGGTATGCCAAAAAATTGTCAGTGGCAGAATTTTTACCTGCGTGACAGACGTGAATTCAACGTTGGGGGAGGGAAAATGGGGAGGGTGTTACAAGTAATTTGTCTAGAGTTCTCTCCGCCAGTTTTTCAGTTATTCCTTGAAGAATCGTTGGAATCGAGTAAAGCCAACGTAATAACAACATTAGTTGAGGGAATTATTGATTCAACGTTCCAACCGCCAGGCCTCCCTGCCTTCCTGCTCCCTGCCTCCCTGCCTCCCAGCCTCCCAGCCTCCCTGCCTCCCTGCCTCCCTGCCTCCCTGCCTGCCTGCCTGCCTGCCTGCCTGCCTCCCTCCCTACCTCCCTGCTTCCTGCCTGCCTGCCTGCCTGCCTGCCTCCCTGCTTCCTGCCTCCCTGCCTCCCTGCCTCCCTGCCTCCCTGCCTCCCTGCCTCCCTGCTCCCTGCCTCCCCTGCCTCCCTGCTCCCTGCCTCCCCTGCTCCCTGCCTCCCTGCTCCCTGCTCCCTGCTCCCTGCTCCCTGCTCCCTGATGTTTCCTGCTTGAGAACATCACATGGATCAGAACTACGTCCCCTACTCTTTTCGAACAGTGTGTGGGTTCTTTAACGTCCCACAGAATCAATTATGAAGAGTTGTGAGACGGGGCCTATGGTTTATCGTCCTTATCCGAGAAGACTAGAAAGTCTAACCATTTGTAGATGTTATTACAAAGGCAGCACTTTCTCCTCAATTATTTAAAAACCCTGAGTGTTGGGCCAGCCCGGGTTTGAACCCGTGACCTCCCGCACGCTAGTCCGGTGCTCCACCACTGAGCTAACCGGTCGGCGGTTAAAGCTAACCGGTCAGCTACGACATTTTCTTGATTTGACTTAGATTTGAAACCGCTCAATGAAATCAACCTCTTACTCCCTAGATATTACAATTCCTGGATTGAAAACGCTGAAGAAGATGAGAATAAAACTGTAACAGACGCCAAAAGTCGGCCTTCTGTTGTATCAAGCGAAGACAGCCTCTTAAAGCTAAACAAGATCGACGCGCCGAGTATTAGAGGAGACATGGAAGGGGTTGAAGACTCCTGGTGGCAGGGAGAGCAAGAACCTGAGAAAAATGGATCGGACTCTTCGTCCAGTGAATCGCAGGAGTCTTTTCGAAGTCCACAGAAAAGCGGTCACAGCGTGTCATTTTTCAGCAGCAAATCGGAGTCTTCGGAGGGAATCGTGTTCACCGCTGGGAACATTGACGAGTCTGTTCTGCAGTTCGGTGATCTGCTGGATACAGAGGTGAATTGATTTAATCGTTTTAAGCCTTTATTGAAGTAACTTTTTGAAGTGCGATCGGGCTCAGAAAGGCTGCCTCACTCTTCCTTATTGCTTACCAGCTGATAAGGTAGTAATATATCATAAACGAGATTGATGTCATAAGTGATTATAATATTATGTGAATGAAACGAAGGAGATTTTTAAAAGCCGTACTTGTAATCAGTTTCGTACTCGGACTCAAATGTAAAGGTTCCTGATGCCTTGTAATAATAAGCAATATGGATAGCCAAAAACGTCTCATAAATCTCTGCAGAACACACTGCTAGGACACAGATTAGTGATTCCTGGGTCATTTAAGTTGTACAATTTCATTTCTTATGCAAGCCGCATCTTTTTCTCCACAGTCTGACGACTCAGATGAAGGGGAAGAATGGCGGGAGACTGCAAGCGAGTCCAGCACAGAGCACAAGGGACTGCAGTATCTGTACATACAGATGGAATATTGCGAGAAAAGCACCTTGAGGAACCTTATTGACGAGGGCTTACATCAGGATCAGGAGCGTGTGTGGAGGCTTTTAAGAGAGATCGTCGAGGGACTGGTGCACATTCATACACAGGTGACTTTTTCCTACTCTTATAGTGCACCAAACACCAAAATATTTTTTTTCGCTCAAATTAATCTTTGTACCATTCCCAATAATATTTCGCCTTTATTTCCAGTTTTTGACTTTTTTATTGGCTTCAAAACGAACAAAAAAAATGAAGGATCATTGGGTACACGACCGAGTCAGAAGGGGCGTGGGTCTATTCTCGATTTGACGTCACAAACTGCTTTGCATTCATGTTTACAAAGACTTAATGCGATGTAAATCAGTTTGTGACGTCAAATCGAGAATAGACCCAAGCCCCTCACTAACTTGGTCGTGGGACAGATGATGACCAAATTTTGTAGCTTTACAGCCTATAAAAAGTCAAGATAACTAGTCAAGATTTGGTAAAAAAGGCGCAGTGCGTTTCAAACAGTTGCAAAGATTTATTTTAGCAAAACAAAAAATTTTGATGTTAGTTACAAGTTTTACTTTGATTGATCTTAACACTATCGTGGTGTTCATCTAACTGCGATCACACGTAAAACAAAATAACGAACTAAAGAAAAGAGAGATCTCAAAGATGATAAGTTCCTCGTGAGTCTGTAAGTCAATCATTTGCGAAGAAATTCCGTATTGGGTGTGAAGATCATTTTTCTGCATAAGTTGTAATTGCAGTGATGTTTTGTAAACAGTTGCTTTATAGGATCAGGCGAGACGTCGTAATAGCACTTGTGAGTTGATAAAAGTAGTCGATATTCGTATAAACATCTAATGTGGTGAACGGCCGCTGTGTGCCTTAGTTTTCTGGGATACCTCACAAATTAATGCGATCTGGAAAGCTGAAGCCACTCTTTAGGCACTAAGGCCACATAGTAGCGGGCATAATCCCGTAAAAAGCTACCAAATCATTTACATTTACATTTACATTGTCTTAGTTTTCTGTTTGAATGCTTGGCGTCCTGATGGTTTTCCCTAATGGTTCTTGAAACATGTTTCGTATATCGTAAAATGATTTAGTAAACTCACGGACTCACGACAAACGTATCAGTTTTTGACTCTCAAAGTAGAAACCTTGTCTTTTACGAACTTTTCTCATTGTTGTGGTTACTGGCAATTATTGGCAGGAACCTCTATTTGTCATCGAGTGCGTCAAGATAGTCCGTAACTTTTCGGAGGAATCTTCCGAACTGAGACATTCGGAGTTACCTCGGCGTTTACCCGACTTCTTTTTTTCGATTTTATCCGCTGAAATATGAGTTTTAAACTAAATATTAATCTTTTATAGTCAATAGTTCTTGAGCAAGAAAAGTCAAGTAAAAATAGCCAGTTTTACGATAAATATGGTATCCACGAAGATTGATCGAAACGACTTTGGAGAAACCGCTGGCCAACGTAGGCGAAACGTTTGACGCTGCAGACTGTATTTTCCTTTCCCATGCGCTCGCTCGCGTCTAATGAATGGACCTCTTCCACGTTGTCACGCAATATCCCCAAACTTGCCAATTTTTACAAAGAAATGTATGCCTGGGAAAGCTCTTGTTGCGTGTCAGCTACTATTTTGACTGACAGATAAAACAGATTGTTATATACCTAGACTTTCACTCAACAAAACGAGCACTGCGATTGGTTGATTCCTGGTCACGTGTCCCTGACCAAATTCAAATGTATCCCGATCGGGATACAATTCCGCAGTTGTTGCCCGCGCGAAGGATACAACAGCACGTGATAAGTGCATGACTAAAAAGTGGCATGAGTTTCAGCACGTGCTCACGTCAGCTTGGTTGACGAAGGCGGACCCGAGAACACTGCCAATTTTCAGGTTAAACCAACGATAATACAAAAGTTATGGAACCTGAGACTAGAAGGAAACGTTTTTCTCCAGTATCACCCGAAGAAATTCAGCATCTAATAGGAAGAAAAGATTCGGAAATTACAAAAAAGGCATATTCTGTTTTTCAGGTACTTTTAGCCATTTGTACTTTGTTCATTCAGCAGGCTTGTGAACAAAGACGTTCTTGTAGTGCCGTCTTTGTTTGTTTGTCAGTTCATTTTGCTGTGGTTGTTGAAGGGAAAGTCTCGGTATATAACAAAGCACTTAATCCCTCAGGAAACTCTATATGTCATTGAGTCCGTAACTTTTCGCAGGAATCTTCCGAACTGAGAGCGGAGACATTCGGAGTTACCTCGGCGTTTACCCGACTTCTTTTATTCGATTTTATCCGCTGAAATATGAGTCCTGATGTTTCCCTCGACTACGTCTCGGGAAACATCAGGACTCTCGGGAAAACAAAACTAACTGTTTCCCTCGGGACCATACATTAAGTGTATATTGTTATACGAGTTGAGTTTTCATAACTTCTTACAACTTGGAAATACATGTTTTTGTTTTTAGAATTGAGTGATTACAATGCTATGTATTGGCTTTATCTGGAGATGTTAGATGTATTACCGCAACCATTTTACTGTGATTCACATTCTGCCCATTGTTTTCCTTCTCCGTATCTGTTTTCATTACCAGTAACCACGTGCCCTCTTGGAGCCTTTTGTTAACGTTTGACCGCGGTTAAGGTGTTCGTCGGATTTCAGACAACAGGATTGAAAGCCTTATAGCACTGACTTCCAAATGCCTTACCTTTTCTTTATCCACGCAGGGGATCATTCATCGTGATCTCAAGCCAGTGAACTTGTTCCTAGACTCTCACGGTCGTATCAAAATCGGCGACTTTGGCCTAGCAACCACGCATGGTATGACGCGCGGTGGCATGGGCCCCGATGTCCAAGACAGCAATGACAAGTCCCAGTCTCCGAAAAGCAGCTCGACCACTAAAGAGAGCATGACGGGAAAAGTTGGCACGACTCTGTACGTAGCTCCTGAACTGGGCAAACGAGCCGGTGTCAGAGTGAAGTACAGTCAGAAGGTAGACCTGTACAGCTTGGGAATCATCTTCTTTGAAATGTGCTTCAAGCCTCTCACCACTTCCATGGAAAGGGTTCATATGTTGGGCAATTTAAGGACGGTAGGTGGAGTTATTATAAGGTGCTCCAAGGAACTGCAGAGGGTTAAAACGAGTCCTGAACATTTCGTTAAGATGTAAGACAAAGTTAACGTATTATCGCTTAATACTGTTTCATAGGGATTACGTAGCTGCTAATTTACTGACTATATAAAAGTACAAGTATAATGTTCCATTAGGTGAAGTTACAGTGTGCACTTGTGATTGTAGCCTTTGAATAAAACTTTTCATGTTTTTGTCTCTGATATTTTCACTATCCATTAATGAAAAGAACATGATACTTGTACTTTAGTAGTCAGGAAATTAACACTTACATAATCCCTATAAAACAGTATAACGCGATAATATGTTAACTTTGTCTTACATCCCTTAATGAACGATGTTTGAAAGTAATTTGGTGTGTGTTTCCTCACGGTTGAAAATCTGGAACCTTTCTTGGGAATGGGCCCTTTGCAGAATGCCAGTCACGTGGTACAAAAACGCCATGCAGGGACGCAAACAACCCACTGGGGCAAGACAAACAAAGAAATTACCATTTTAAATGATGTAAGCTCTTTGTTTGATTAGTCCGGGTAGGTTGTTTGCGTCCCATCATGGCGTTTTTGTGTCACGTGACTGACATCCTGCAAAGGGCCCATTAGTGTCGTTTTATTGTGTCGTATACTTTCAATATTCGTGTCCCGATGACTTTGAGTGTTAATTGTCCTTCGATTGTCGATATGATGTAGAAAAATGAGTTCCTTCTTATTGTAAAATGTTGGGTTACGCTACATGTAACCAAAGCGCATTATAGTTCGGAATTTGCCTCCAAAACTTGTAATGGAATTGTAGCTACTCAGTTACATTTTCATGATCTGTAGGCAGCGATGTACGCAGCAGACTAGTGTCTTCCACTTTTAATTTTGAAAGCTTTTTGCCCTTTGTGTATGCAAATAATTTACGTGTTGATCGAAAGTTGCATGCGAACTGCCTTGGTGCTAAAAAGACCACGAGATAGTCCAATTTTTGGACAGATTTCCTCCGTCGAATGGCCAGTGTAAAACCGTCTTAAATAAGTCATTCGTTTTCATTCCACCGAGGGCCACCCTAATTAACTTGGTGTTAGCTTTTTGGTGCTACCCTCTTTAAATCTTGTTTCTATCTATATCTATCACTTTTTCATTTCGTTTTAGGAGCGAATCATCTTTCCAGCGGAATTCGACCAGAAGAGTCTTCCCAAACAAACCACAGTCCTCAAATGGCTTTTAAAGCACAACCCAGAGGAACGCCCGACATCGCAAGAACTCCTTCAAAGCCAGTACATCCCACCTAAGATCGAGGACGGTCAGTTGGATGAAGCCCTCAAACACACGCTGGCATCCAGCAACTCCACTCGCTACCAGCGCTTGATGAAAGCCATGTTCTCCCAGCACGTTTCACCGGGTCTAGACGTCACCTACGATTTTGATGTTTACACGGGGCTGGTGAGTCCGCGTACGATTCTTGCGCAGCAGATGGTCCATGAAACTGTCAAGTCCGTGTTTGTGCGGCACGGCGCGTTGCGCATGAGAACGGCTCTCCTGGCGCCGCGCACGAAGCTTCTAGAGCAAGTTGAACAAGCAGTAGGTCTTATGGATCATAGCGGCGCGCTTGTTACGCTCCCGTCCGACTTGAGAATACCGTTTGCGCGTTACGTGGCGCGCAAGGGAATCTTTCAGATGAAGAGGTTTGACCTTGGATGCGTCTACCGTGTTAATCGAATTCTGCGCGCTCACCCGAAGGAACTTTACGAGTGCGTTTTCGACATCGTCACGAGCACGTCCGAAGGTCTAGTTCCCGACGCGGAAGTTCTTCTCGTTGTGGCCGAGATCATCAAAGAATTTCCCTCCCTTGATGATCGTGGCTACAAAATCAGGGTAAATCATACTGGTCTCACGAAGTCGTTCTTAACTTCGATTGGCGTCTCCGACGAAAGACAATCGGAGTTAATCACGATTCTCCAGGAAATTCGCGGCGAAAAGGAAAGAAAAGAGCAGATCAGCGCGTTTGTTGAAAACTTGCAAATCAGCGAGCACGCTGCCACTGCCCTGTGTGACTTTCTGAAATTCGAAGGACCTGTGAATAAGCTACGGGAGCATCTAATAGGAACGATGAAGCGGAAATCTTGGGTCGGACAAACCGCTCGGCAATCTTTCCACGATCTTGAAACGATCGCATCGCACGCGGAAACGCTTGGAATAACTTTCGAAGTTGTTGTGAACACCTCCATGGTGTACAACTTTCAGCATTTCTCGGGACTGATTTTCCAATTTGTAGCTGCGAACAAACGAAAGCGGAAACGGGGAGGCGTCGATATTCTTGCCGCTGGAGGGAGGTATGATAAGCTGATCAATCAATTCCGGTATGGAGCGGAAACCTCGCTACCTTCCCCCGGTGGGGTGGGTGTGAGTATCTCTGTTGAGAAAATAGTCTCCGCTGTAGTGGAAGATGAAGATGTGCTAGTCCCCTCTGCCTACGATGTTTTTGTCTGTTCAGCGGGTCACAACCCGATGCAGCAGGAGCGCATGCGCATCGCACGTGACCTGTGGAACGCTGGGATCAAAACTACCATTTCTTACGGCGCAATGACGCTGGATGAACTGCAGGAGATTTGCAAAAAGGAAGGAATTCAGCATATGGTGGTTTTGAAAGAGCAAGAACCTGGCTTTGTTAGGGTAAGGCTCCTTTTTTTCAGACTTATTTAGGAAAGTCGTATAGTTTTCAGCCAGATTGATGTGTTTTCACTTGTACTGTAGTAGACCTTTTTATTTCACGGCTAATCATAACTATGACAACTCGAATCTTTCGAGTCGAATCATTATGAAAGAGTTAATAACATAGTGAACTCTTCGCGTTGTAGTAGAACAGTTGCATTGTATTGTATTTACCAATTTGCCCCCGGCAAGTGATCACGCAAAGGAGACTAGATCCCCCTTCGAGGCGTAGCATCCGAACCCTCCCCCCCCCCCCCCCCACCCTTCCAGCAGAGCGAGAGACTATACCAAAACCCCAATTCTTCCTGGGGGTAAACTCTGCCAGTTGTATATTAAAGTGCATATGACAAAAAAAAATTTCGTTAGCTTGTTCGAAAGAGCTTTCAGAATGATGAAGAACGGCGTTTATTTTATTGTGATAGCACTCTTGGTTACCGAGTTTTTTAAGAGTTTATGCAGATTAGAGGACTTGTGACGTCACAAGGTGGACACAAAATGAAGTAAAATCACATACTATGGAATATCTGTGCAAATACTAAGTCTACAGGGTTGAAATTTTGCAGGGTCGATGTGCTACCAGAACTACACATTGTGATAGTGGTTATGATGTCACCATAACAGCATACTCGTTACCAAACCTCTACCTTCCCTAATGAAAAATGCCTTATTTGTTGCTCCAGAGTCAGACTTTCTTATACTTGTTCTGTGTAATGTCCATATTCGCTCACACCCACTGAAGGAACATCAAGAGCAAATAGCACTTCTTGCGGAGGGAAACTTTGATTTTATCCTTTGGGAAGGTAGAGGTATGTTGCTATGGTGACATCATAACCACTATCACAATGTGTAGTTCTGGCAGCACATCAACCCTGAAAAATTTCAACCCTGTAGACGTAGTATTTGCCAGATATTCCATATTTTGTGATTTTACTTCATTTGGTGTCCACCTTGTGACGTCACAAGTCCTCTAATTTGCAGAAATCAAAATTTTGGCTAACTCGGCAACCAAGAGTGCTATCACCATGAAATAAACGCCGTTCTTCATCATTTTGAAAGCTCTTTCGAACAAGCTAATGAAAAATTTTGTGTCATGTGCACTTTAATGGCTTCTTCGTTACTTACGAATCATTTCATTTCGTTTCATTTTATTGTTTTCTCCATTCAAATTATATTAAAAGTTACTTTTATAATAAATACAAGGTAAAGAAAATAGAATGGAGAGGGGCACGATATAGTAAGAACTAATTAGTGCCCTAAATAATATTTAATTATTAATATTTATAGCTTATTACAAAAAACATATAAGCACACAGACAGACACAGACACACAAAGATACAGCATGGCACAAAACAAGGAGATTAGTACTGAGTAAAATAATATTTGAAAATTGCTTTTTTAAAATTGATTTTTGATGGTATATTACGAATAGAAAAAGGAAGATCATTCCAACAATATTTACCAATAACAGTAGGGCAAAATTTTCTTATATTTGTCCTAAAGTGAGGAAAGAATAATTGTTGAGAAGTTGCAGTCCGTGTGGAATAATTATGTTGCTCAGAAACGAGGGATATCGAGAAATTACAAGGCTTGTCATCGCAAAGGCGGTCATATAAAAATAAACAAGGATACATTTTAACAATGTGACGAACTTTCAATAAACCCAGGCTAACATAATGTGGAGTAATATGATCTTGTAAAAGAACATGATTAATAATTCTAATTGTTTTGTTTTATTTTACGGATCGTAGAGTTTGTGTCCTTTATTCATTAAAAAAAGAGTTCTTTATCGACATTTTCTGTCTGGAATTTTGTGCAGAACTTGGTGTCGTGCAAATCGGTCTGTAATCAAACTCGTGATTAAACCAATCGGACGACCGCGCAATTTTGTTTGTCACTCGTATGATTACAGACCGAATTGATCTCCGCTCAATCGGCCTATTGCTACTATTTACCCCCTCCTTGGTTTGGACAGGAGCCCATCACTAGGAGCGTACAACTCCCATACTAAGCCTATGTCACGGCATTTTCACAGACCGATCTATTTTTAGACTATCTTTTCCCGCGAAAGAGAGACGAGGACGGCAACGGCAACGAGAGCGCCACAAACAATAGGTTTAATGAAGGCTCTGCACGTGCACATACTTGTGGCACGTGCAGCGACTTGTGATTAGTCATGGGGACTCCTGTGGGAGTGTGATATTGGCGGGAAATTCATTCTAAAAATAAATTGGTCTGTGAAAACGCCGTGACAGGAATATAGGGAAGTTGTACGCTCCTGGTTATGGGCTCCTGGTTTGGAGGAGGGATTTTAGTGGCCTTGCTTGGTCGTAAACCTCTCTTACTTTTGTCAGTTTTGGCGATATTTGAACCTTATATCTCACTTATGTTGCTCACTGTACCGAACTCATTTTATGTAACTTATTTTACTGTTATTTTTTTTACTATTATTATTATTATTATTATTATTATTATTATTATTATTATTATTATTATTATTATTATTACCACTGGAATGGCGACGTTCTTCTGTTTTTATTAGGAAGCTTACGCAACTACGACGGCGACGGCAACGAGAACGCCACAAAAATAGGCTCAATGAGCAAAGACAATAGCTCTGCACGTGCGTTTTACATTTTGGTACATTTCTTTGCTGTCATCTGCAAAACGACGACGTGAAATGACCAAATTTTATGTTTTCTTGAGAACGTGAGCACAGGACGGCAATTTTTTCTTTGTTTTTCTTTACTTTAACACCGTCCACAGTAACTCAGACCCTGGACAGTTCGCCAGCATTTTTTAAGTTAAAGAAGTTGGAATAATCGCGAAAGAGTTACAAAAACGGGAAGTTTCATTTTCAAATGACGTTTTCGTTGCCGTCGTCGTCGTCGTTGCGTAAGCTCCCTATTGTTGTTAAACGTCTGTTTATCGTCATGTTTGTAACTCATCTGATCCTTCAGATTATAGTACTCTTACTTTCTTTTTCGTTGTCAAATTTGTCTCTAAAAGGTGCGTTCTTTAGACAAGGAAAAGATTTCGGAATCTCGTGTCCAAATAACGGACCTCGTGGATCATCTTCAAGGCAAGCTCTCGACCAAGCCTGAACCGACAGAGTCCTCTGTATCGCTCGGCAACAAAGGCGTTGGCACACAGAGTAGTAACGAACTGGGCTCAGCTAGCGCGCCGGAAATGAACGTTTCATTCAACACTCAGGAAAAGTTTGCTTGGAATACAAAGAGGCGATTTGAGAGCTTGATGGTGTCAAAGATAAAGCCACTTTTGACTCACATTGGTGTCAAAAACGCAGTGGAAGTTATAGGGGTAAGAATAAATCGACTTGGGTAAGAAATAACTGTAGGAATTATGTCAGTGCCAAATCAACTAAAATTAATCTGAATTAAGGGGATTAGTTTCTAAAAAAACTGTGATTCTGCGACGGTGGGGAAGTTGTACACGAAAATTTGGCTTTATCAGCTGAGTTGATAATGTCAGTAAATTGTCGCCGTAAAGATATTCAAATGACGTTTCGAGCGCTAGCCCTTCAACAGAGCGAATCCCAAGGGCGTTCTGACGAAGAGCTACCGCTCAAAGCATCAGCTTTTAAGTCTCTTTCCGGTGGGCAATTTACATAATCAACTCAGTTGATGAAACCAACTAAAATTAAGCTGAGGGTGACTCTTTTTTGCCATAAACAAAGGCTGAGACTTGAAATGCTCACCGCATTGCTACCTTCATTCAGGAGTTTATTAAGGAAAGATTACGGCAACGGTAACGTCATTTCAAAGTTTTTATCAACGCTATTGAAATAATTTCGCGATTATTTCACAGCGTTCAACTTGTGTAAAGCGCTCGAACCATCGAGGAAGTAAATTGTTAGGAACAGCGTTGAAGTTAATTAAGAAAGAGAATAAAAGTGTACCGTCGTATGCTCACCTCCTCCCTAAACCTTGACTTTCATCATTTCACGTTGTTAACAGTAACAAACTGTACCTAATTTTCTAACGCACAGCCATTGTTTTTGCTCAGTAAACCTTTTGTTTTGAGGCGTTGTCGTTGCCGTAGTCTTTGCTTAAACTCGTTTTTATTTCGGATATTACAGAAATCTTTCTTTCTTTCTTTCCCAGGTTGACATGCCAGGCTCCGTTCTTCGCAGTATGTCAGCCCTTCTTGATCTCGACGCGAGTGAAGATGCTTTTGACGCAAGTGTGGCGACTATCGCAGACAAGAGCCCTCGCTACAAGAAATACATCGGACGTGTGTGCGACGATATCAGGGAACTCAAGGTTTCTAAGAAAGTGCCCATCGTTTTTGTGTATAGTGTCAAGGATGAAATGTTCAAATTGTTTTTCTAAGAATGAGGCAACTTTATCGCACGTAAACGTAAAAGTAACTAGAAAACTGGAAAATACTGTAGTTGCGATTACCTGACCGATCAGCTGATGTTGGTTCGAAATGTGTTTAAGAAAGCGTTGATTGCTGTGGCTTCATCGCTAACGTTGTTTCCCAAAGAATTGTCTTTATGTTTGCTTGTGGTACGTGGAAAGGCATCCTGATGAGTCGGTGGAAGTTTGCTTCTGCTATCTTGGACTAAACTACTTGAAAAAACAGGGCACTTGAACATTCTTCCTGTAGTATGTTCACTTCAACATCTCCTTTCCCCCACCCCCTATGTAATTTTGAATTTACAAAGCTGTCCTTGCTTGGAAAACATTTAGGAAGCCAAATAACATTGATTGTGGGAAGGGGTGGGGCTCTCAGATTCTTTAGATTCTCGGTATTGAACTGGATCTAGCATGCAATGGAGGCTCTTGCGGGGGAATACATTTACACATAAGCCTCGTGTGCACGCTAGTTCCAGGTCCTTACTGAGCATACGGATAAGGTCTATTTTCTCAACACGTTTTTCCAACACTGTAAAATGCAAATCAGGAAGTGTGGGAAGGTTTTTCAAGTATACCTCTGTGCTAAGTCACTTTGCGGTGAGGCACCGACCATTCGACCTAATTAACTTCTTCCGGGGTAAACAGGGTAAACAGTAGTTTTCGTTTCCATGTGCATCATAAGATGTAAAACTCAACATAAAGCGTTAGACAAAACATGTACAAAAGATGTAAATGTAATATTGTAGTATTGTTCTATGTTAAATTGTTTATCTGGTGCTACAGTATCTCTTGTTAGGGAGCTTTAGCAACGACGACGGCGACGGCAATGAAGACGTCACTTCAAAATAGAACTTCTCGTTTTTGTAACGCTTTCGCGATTATTCCAATTTGTTTAACTTGGAAAATACTGGCGAACTATTCAGGGACTAAATTGTTATGAGCGCTATTAAAGTAAGGAAAAAGAAAGAAAACTTTACAGTCACACGCTCCCGTTCTCGAGAAAACCTAAAATTTGGTCATTTCACGTTGTTGTTTTGCAGAGGACGGGAAAGAAATGTACCAAAATGTAAAACGCACGTGCAGAACCATTGGTTTTGCTCATTAGGGCTATTGTTTTGTGGCGTTCTCGTTGCCGTTGCCGTCGTCGTTGCTAAAGCTCCCTGTTGTTCGTCTTCAAAGAGAGAAACTTAGCATGGACAGATGTAAATCTTTTGTAATTTGGCTTTAATATAATTAAATACTTTATAAATTACATTCATTTGTTAGTCATGAAGACACAACAAAGGAAATCAGTTCCCTGAGTTCTGACACACTCTACCCCTCTTCCTCGCCTTTAACATATTCAGTTATACAAAACGCTGTCGCAGCGATTTATTTTCTCTCGGGTGGGCCGCAACCAATTTTGGTAATCTTTTAATAAACTACTTATTTCATCTTTCGTCTTGTCGTGTAGGCAATGTTGTCGAAACAGCTTTAACCGCAAAGCCCGTAAAGAGAACTGTGTTCAAGCAAACGCAAGATGAAACGGCGTCAGCTGCAGTGTTTGTGCAAACGTAAGGCAACAACGAAACACCTCGTCCAATGAAAAGAGGCGGCGTTTGTTTGAATTCTGGAGCCTTACACTGATTGCTGTCGCGTTTCACCCTTGCAGGTCATTACCCAGCTTATACTGCATACAACAAAATTACTCAATTCTGATTGGTCGAGAGAAGTACAAGTAATTCCAAATTGTACTCCTTTGGAGTACTTCTTAAGTTGCCATGGCGACGCCGCTCGAACATAACCAAACGTAGCAAATTTGAACGTCATGACGAGTGAAATCGTCTAAAAGATACACAGACTACTTTTGAGATTCTGTGGAAGGTTTTTTCCCCGTAATTTTGTTGAATAAACTATAAAATAATACAAACTTCCCCTCCTTTAAATAGAAAGTCGCATGACCTTGTCAATTCGTAAGTTTGTTGAATGTACCATAAACAAAAATCCGGATTAACCTCGACAAGTTCGTAATTGATAAGTTCTCAAATTGAGAACTTTCAAAAGCACTCGTACCTATCAATCACGAATTGTACTCGAGGTGGTGCGATTTCCTGTACAAATTTATTGACTGCTGGGAATTCGAACCGCAAATAGCTAGTTTTCGCGCTCCAGCTTTTCTTCAGAAGTTCGTTTTAATTCTTGTCGCTTCTCGCTAAGAGCAAAATTATTGCCGAAGCTCTCACTGTCTCTCGCCAACACTATCAACCCCTGGGGTTTCGTGGATGGAACAAGTCACTCCCCACTCCTCCCCTCCCCAGTTAGGATGTTGGCCACTCAACTTCGTACATTTTCATCGTACCCTTACCAAAATCTTCATCTATATTCATCTGCAAACGTTCTTTCAAAACTTTCCGCCCACAGTCTGTAAACATGTTGTTTTGAAACGAAGTGAAAAAGAAGGCGTCTTTGATAATCTCGCAGGCGTGCTTGAACTGATGTAAAAGATGAGCTTTGTACAGCAGTGGATCGATGCTGTGAATAGCCACTGTCGATCGTAAATATTTCACCCTGGGCGATAAAACACCAAAGCTCACTGATCTCGGAGAAGCATCTTCGGTGGCGTAGTTTTCGACGGCGATGAAAATGTTCCCATACTCCTGCAGCAGATGTTCAATATTTGGTCTGTTAGGCTCAATGCGGTTACAATCTACGATGATTATATTGTCTGGGAATAATTTATTCACTAGTGAAGGAGAGAAAATAACATCGCACAGATAATCCATTGTGCAAGACTGTATTCCTACGCCGGAATCGATGGCAGCAATTTTCTGGGATCTTAAGCTCACCTTTTCAACGTGACAACCTAAGACTTCCTCCACCAATATCTTCTTAAAGGAAGAAATCGCGTTCTTGTCTTCTGTAAACTGAGTAAATCGTTGTCTGAAAATGGTCGGGAATTTTCAGGGGCACCCAACGACAAGTTTCGGTAGATATCTGTTCGGTGGAGAGTAGTTCGCCTTGGGCTTTCGGCGTCGATTAAAGAGTGCCCTCGGATTTTCGTAACTAAAACGTGGGCTAAAAGATTCGCAATGGGGAAATTATAACCCTAAGGTTTTCGAAAAGGTCGTAATTCCTTTTTTTGGCAGTCAAAAACGTCATCTTACATTTTCGGAAGGAAAATTATTCCCTAGAAAGTTAGTGAAAAGTTCAGTTCAGCTAGCATTTTCTCAAAGGAAGATTTTGTTCCCTAACATTTTCGGGCAATTAATTTTTCAGCTAGGGAATCCGAACAGATGAAATTTTTCTAGCTAACGAAAACATCACCTTAAACAGTCTTCCAGCACCATACGGTACTAAAAAATGCCTTTCTACAGCTTTTGGTTGATTTGGCTCGTTGGGTCCCCCTGAATTTTGCTCGAATGAAATCCTTCACCGCTTTCAAGAGTTCTTTATATACACCTTGCCCTCGAAACTCCGTTAAAGTCCGCGCCGCTCGTGTGACGCAAGTCTTGCCTTGGTCAACTACAGAACATACAACCAGACTCACAAGTTTGTCCCCAGAAAAAGCGAGCATTACATACAAATTTTCCATGTTCATCCATGTGTGGTATCTCGTGTCCTTCATAGATTCCTTCTGATAATTTCAGAATTTCGTCGAAGTCGCTTGCTTCGGCGGGACGAAAATTTAGCTCTTGAGTCATAGGGTGGGAGGGAGGGATAAGCGTACAGAATTAACTATAATTGTATATAAAAAATAACAACAAAGGAAGAAGGCGTAAGAATTAACAATGCCTAAAGCGTAAATGTTAAGTTGATGTGATTGACTGGTTGAATTGGAGTGGGCTTCACCCAAATTGATGTCCATAGCCTCTTTGAGTTTGAATTGCAATTTGGTAAAGGCAGAATATAAAATTTCAAAGCAATCTGTTGAGCAGGATTTGCGTCGTTCCGAGCTCTATAGGTGTTTGAAGAAGTGAGAGGACTTCTTTCCTCCAGTTTTTTACCTGCATGTTTGGTTCAATGTTGATTCCAGCTCACGAACTCGGCATGCAGTACTTTTAGCCGCGGAATCATTACATTCGCGTCCACTTTCGTGACTCGTGGTTCCATGATTTTCCGTCATTGACTGATGAACAATTTGAGTGTTGGGGAAGAAAGGAAAAGAGCTCCGTGTTAAGAAAGCTGATGGCTCACTGTATAGTACTTTATTATTGAAACCTTTTTTATTTGGCCGAATATGTAACAGCTATTTCAGCTGTTCCGTTATAAGCCATTTTTTGCCTATCGGTTAGAAAGGTGAACAGCGTTTGTCACCAGCATACTTGTGTTTGATGCAGACAGCAGGATATGTGCATGCACAAATTAAAGAACAGACACAACCATATCGGCTTTTGAGCGAGGAAAAAAAAAACAGTATTCAAGTAACAAAGCAAGCAAAACCAAAAAACATTTCTGCAGACGCACCATTATGAAAGTAAGACCTCTTTCCCCAGCTATTTTAAATGCGTTTTGATTGATTTTATCATCCACAAGTTTCGAAAAGTTTTAGTGCAGAGTTCTATGTTAAACTTCGCGCGAAAAATAATATGGAAAAAGCCAAGTGCGCGCGGCAAAGAAAAATATCTTCTCATGGCAGGTCAGTGCCATGCACTCTCCCATGAGACTGCTGAAATCCAAGCTATCCTCTCAACACCTCAACAGACAAGGTTAAATATTCTAAAAGTAATCGTACCCACAATTGCGGAGTCGTTAAAACTTCAAGGATGATTGGGAAAGCTATGAATTAATCGCAGGCGCGGCATTCTAGTTGCTACTAGCATAGTTAGTGACGAATAATATCATTATGACGTTAATGACGTAATAATAGTAGTTGAAACATTTGCAGTCGTGCGAATTGATGTTTTGCACTTCCTTGGACAGTTTGCGTTTTTCAAAAGGATTACATCAAAAATACTGCATGAAGTCTGGTGGAAAAGAGGAAAATCAAGGATCATTTGGATAACAGGTAACGTTAACAAAAGTGACGCGCTCGTGATAGTTTCTGCAAAGCCCAAACATTTTTTTAAAAGGTACAAAGAACTGTACATTGGCTATTCAGCCGTTAAACGCCAATTTACTTCTGGCTTTTCTCGCGCTAGGAAAGGAGACAGATCTTTCGTGTTGTAGGGTTATTTTGTTTCACAGTTAATTCGATTTAAATCTCTGTAAAACCTAATGCTCTCCTGAGTGAGGTGAGATTCAATCGCGATCTTCGCACCCGTATAATCGTGCAGCTCCAGCGAGTGCCAAATGCCAGGTAGATCGTGCATCTCAGTCTGCCGCTCATAACCAAATGGAATAAACTTCCTACTACTAGTTTTAAATTAGCTTTTATTTTTTTGTGTAGTGCTTAGTATAACTAAATTCAAAATAATTTGAAACTGTCTTAAGGAATCTATTAGGGAATTGATACCACTCATGGATTAACCCTTTTCGATCCAAGTGGGTGCTATTTATTTCACCAGATTTTGGGCAATAAATGGTCTGGGGCTCTTAACTTCTTCATATATGGAGTTATTATGAAAATATCTGCTGTCTTGAAATACTGGGGACCCAGGCTTTAGAGTCACGTGATGCACCCGAGTGGCTGTTGTTTGTCGAGTTAGTGGAATCGCTTGACTGTGGTGCAATTGTCAGTTTTAGAGTGCTTTTCTGAGCCATTTTCCTCTGCAGAAGCCCCCATGCTGGCATCATTAAGCTAGAATGTGGGTAAAGGCAAGCCTTTGAAAGAAACCAGAGGTGAGAGGCGGTTTTATGTTGATGGAGATGCCAAACACGCTCTGTTGTGATGATGGTGGCTCGATATGGAACCTGTCTCTCTTGTCTTTCTGCAAGTGGATTCGGGGAGCTAACGAGGCAATGTGGGCTAGTTCTGACCGCTAAAAATACTCATCGATGCAACATTTTGCTGGTAGCACCGGGTGGCTCAGCACCAGGTGGCGAAAAACTATGTAATGAACTGAAGGAGAGTTCTATGCTCGCGGCGTGGTTACAGTTCCCAGAATTCTTTTCGGCCGTGAACGAGTCCAGTTAAGACACACAAGATTGGATCTCAGAAACGGGCTGAAACGTGGCAGGCACCAAATGTGAGAGAAACGTTTCATAGCTGATAATAAGGAGAGAGCTTGAGGTTTGCTGTAAATGTAGAATCTTGATATTTGGGCAGTTTTTCTTATTAAAAAGTTGGCCACAAAAATGTGTAAATTTTGGTGTTATTCTCTGGCCAAAAAACAAGCATTTTGGGCTTTGCTGTTAAACGATCGGTGATATGCAGCGGAATTCTGGTATTGTAGTCGTTATTTTTAGCTTTAATGATTGCTAAAACACAGTTGGTCCTCTTCACACAATTATTATAACGTTCTGACAAACTTTAAACAAGAAATAAACCATAAAAAGGAAGCAGTATTTATCATCACATATGTGTGACGTTGGATGGAAAAGAGTTAACTGAATGCGGCAGAATTTGGATGTTATGCTTGCTTTCTTTGGCGAGGAACTTTTAAGTCTAGCAGCATTTTATTGATTTTTCTAGGAAGATCGCAGGAGACTCACAAAAACTTTCCACGCACCGACATCAATCACCTCCGCTTCTCACAAAAGCACGGCGAAAATGCGTTATTCTTTGTTCAAAATCCCTGCTTTTGACGAAGAAACAACTTTACGCCTTGCATTCCTTTCTAGCGACTTCCAATGTTTGCCTTCAGACGATCCCATAATAACATAACATAGGTCTCCGATTACTGGCAACTCATTTGTCAGAAGAAGAAAGCAACGGTAGAGCTTCTCCTACGCAGCCGGTAGGAGCGTTGCGTGACGAGACAAAGAATGGCTGCGTAGGAGACTACGGTAGAGCAAATCACATTGTAATTTTGTTACCCTTTCGCTACACGCTACACGCTACACGCTACACGCTACAAGCTACACGCTGGTAGGAAAGAGAGATTTTGACAATCCGCGTATAGTGTTTCAAAGATATTGCGTTAAAATATGAATAATAATAATAATAATAATAATAATAATAAAATAATAATAATAATAATAATAATGACTTTATTAACGGCATTTCCACTATGTGGCTCTTCATCCATTAATATTTAACTTAAGTTAATTACAATTTAAACAAACCAAGGAAAAACTCTGTTAAAAACGCTAAGTAGTTAATATTTACAGTGTTAAATGATAACAAAAAATTGCCTAAAAAATAATAAATAATAATAATAATAAATAAATAAATAAAAATAAAAAAATTAAGAATAGTATATGTACAATTTATAATTGTGTCACTGCTTAAAGTTCCACACACGAAAGATGTCTCTTCACACTACGACAAAAGGAGTTAGACTCAGTTATGTTTCTAATAGCTACAGGGAGCTTATTAAAATTAGTTGCTGCCGGTGCTGAAAAGTTCCCAACTCTCTCGGAATAGAAAGGACAGGCGCAATCGAAGATCTTAAGCTATAAGCACTGACCATGTGTAGATTTAATTTAAGATATTCAGGAAACGTTTCATCGTATAGCGACTTATGAGTTAACTTAAGTTTGTTTAGTTCAACTTTGCAACGTCCTCCACTCCTGCGAACCTTCTTGTGACAAATCCAGCGCAATGCATTTTGTAGCTTTTGGAGGCGCTTCATTTGAAATGCTGGGAGGGAGTGAAAAACAGAGCATGCATAGTTCACTTTAGAGAGGACCAAGCTCTCTGCCAGGTGTTTCCTCACGTGAAAAGGGGCTAGATTTTTAAGCCTGCGAAGTACTGACAATGTCCCGTATGAGAGAGGTTTAACCAGGCATAGGTGCAAAAACAAAGCAGTCCTCAACATCATAGATGCAAAAAAAAGCAGTACTCAACTACAACGTAATTTTATCGTTTGACAAGCGCAGTATTCAAAAATATCCGTCAACACTCTTTCCTGTTGCCCAGCAGAAGCTGAAAACCAAACAAATTAACTTGATATATAAAAACCTAAATGTGCCACATTTTCTTGATATCGGTTACAAACATCGGACAGTCTTGTGTAGCCATACCGTAAGAGCAGAAATGTAAACATGGAAGCATGTGTACTTGAACCTTGTGTATAAACTGCCTCACAAAACCAAGCTCGTTTTATATAAAGATCTTGGAGTTATCATGGCGAGCGACCTGAGCTGGACAAAATATGTTGAAGAAACAGTTCACAAAGCAAACAAGGTATTTAGCCTACTTAAACGGACAGTAGGTGGTAAAAAATAAGGACATCTTTTCAATTTTGTACAAAACCTTGGTTTATCCTATCTTGGAATACGCTTGCCCGGTGTGGTCACCACACCTAGCCAGACATCCACGAAATTGAGAAGGTACTAAGAAGAGCTTCGCGAATCACCCTAGGCCAAAGACGACAGGAGATGGCGTTTTTGTAAACTAGGGATCTTCAGTAGCCTAACTCAGATCAATCAGCAGAGTCGATTGAGTTTTACAATCCTTTAATGTTCTCTCGCAGTATTCGCTTTTACAACAGGCGTGTAAGAGCTACTCTGTCTTACTGAACCAAAACCTAATCTTTTAACTAGCTGAACATGCAATGTGATTGGTCGATGTTCTTAAATCATTAATAGACGAAGTTCATTCAATGTCACAGTGATCAAAATCTCACGATAATCTGATAAAGTGACAAATAAATAATGTCACGCAAGAATTCGCAAAGTCTCCGTCAGCGTTAGCCTCCCACACGCAGTCGTTTTTAGGGGACTCGTATTTATATCTTAGTGGGGAGGAGGTGAAATACGAGTCCCCTAAAAACGACTGCGTGGGAGGCTACGACAGCGTATGAGGATAGGTGTAAAATACTTAAATGGCATTGAATTTTGCGACTTTTCGCACGAATGCAAGCAGGGTTGAATTCATGAGTCAAGTCGCGGGGACAAAATGTGGTTGCCGTGACAACATTTTCGCATTAAACTGGCCATGTCACGACGGGAATTCTTGGCTTGCACGTCAAGTATCACGCAAATAAACATTTGAGATAGTGTAGAAGAGTAATAAATAAGCAACGTATCAAAGTTTCAGGGTTGTGCGATATTCCGAACTCGAGTTATTCAGTTAAGAGTACCACTCAAAATTAAAGTGTTTAGCATGGAGACGCCATGATGGTGTTCCTCTTTTGGAACCCCAACATGGCGTTCGGAAATCCATTGGAAACATCTGGAGTTCACTTTGGCTCTCGCAAAAGATTTTTTCGCTCTGCTAAACTTCAAAACATTCGCATAGACACTTCTTTTAACATATTGGTTATTCAGAACTCGAAAACACAACGTAAATCGATATTTTCATGTACGTGATACGCATTGTAAAAAAATCTAAATCCAAACTGCTCTATTTTCAAAAACAAAGCATGCTACCGAGCTGAAAACAGGCTAGCAGATATATCTTTAAATGTCTTTAACCTGATGAAGGTAAAACCTCAAAATCTTTAATTTTAGTTTTTTTTCCTGACGTCACGTGCAAGCCAAGAATTGACGCTGCGACTTGTCCCTGCGAATTGTCGCCTAGTGTGTGCCGACCTTAAATGTAAATACTGAAGCATCGGTACTCGAAGCTCGTGAGAATTCTGTTGTGTAAAAATTGCATCAAAAACCCAAACTCATCTGATAAAGAACGAGGTTCGCGCTAATTGTTATAGCGCAACTCGTGCAGTGGTGTTAAGCCACGTCTGCGGATACATCGAGCGGGTGCGTTGAGCAAAAATGCGTCATTTTTTAGCATTTTGACGGTAGCTTTGAATTGATTCAACTCTTAAATGGACGGTGATCCCTTTGTTCATTTGATTGATCAATTTCTACAATTTGATTGGTTTAGCAAACAGACGAAAACTTGCGCGTTTTTTGCTGGTTCAGCGAACACGCTACGCATTTCCAGGATGACAAACATTTGTTGGTTCAGCGAACGCGCAACGCATTTCTAGCATTACAAAGGTCAGACGGAAACCGATCTTTTTTTACACTTGGTTTCTCGTTTACAATATCCAGTTTCTCTTATTATGCAGGGGTTTCTTGTCCAGAGCAAACATGCAGGACGGTTACCTGAACAGTTAACTTGTAATCAACTAATTCGGCTATATAGCCCGTCTGTTATTCACAGCCTTGCAGACTGAATTTACTCATGCAAAAGTGTTAAAGAAGTAGCTGATGATTCACTGCAACTGAGCAATTAATTCAACTTCAACGATGGCTCAATTATTTTGCACAAGTTCTCGAAAGGGCAAACGCAAGAGAAGACAACAACACCAAACCAAAAATACAAACCAGTACCAGCTTTGCATAAACAAAGCAACAACCTTTAATTACAACTGAAATTTCCGCAAGTGCCTCGCAATAATACAACACATTTTAACTGTAGGTGCTAAAGAGATCCCACCATAAAGCACTAATATGTACAAATTAAATATCTATAGACACACGCTTTTTTTAAAAAAAGCTTTCATATGAAACTCTTACGGCCCTGCGCGTAGACTGTCTATAAAAGACACTTGAAACGCGGGCACTCGCCACTGCAAAGTTTTTAAGTAAAGCAGCCGGGGATATCTTCACGCTACCATGGGATTTCCAAAGCCAACCCTTTGCTGTGTTTGATGAATCTCGGCGAGCAGTTTTTCGTCTTGTAAATTTAACTGCCAAAGAAAACATCAGAAAATACCAATCAGCGCCACTTGATAGCATTTATCTGCATCAATAAGAACACTCCAAAAAAAAAAAAAAAGAATTACTCAGTGCACAGAAAGCAGTAATGACTATCTTTGTGACATATCTTGTGACAGTTGCTTATATATGTGTGACTGGTAAGTTATCTCTTGTTGCGTCGTCTACAATGTAGGGGTGTATGTGTGTATGGATATGTGCGAATGTGGTCATTAAGCAGTTTAATATAGAATGTATGCATAAATGGCGACAGGTCAGTATTATACTGTCGTTAGTAGTGTAAATAGAAGTGTGTGTTTGTGTAGTATATTAAGTATCGAATGTAGAGATTTTCTCGTTTGATACGCAATGAAAAAATTCGTCGTCAAGGTCGTCGCGATCCACATCAATTTGACTTAATCGTGAGAAATACGATTTGCTCAATTATCAATAAAAAATTATTGAAAAGTTATCTTAGGCTGCGAATGGCCCTCTTCCAAGTTCTAGTTAACTGTACTGGGAAATCGCTAAAAAATGATCTTGGTTTGTTTTCCGTCGAAAGTAACTCAACATTCAAGCAAAGTCCCTGATTAATGGCCGCGCAATTTTGATTAAAAAAAAAAACCAGCTAAATCCCAACTACGATACCCATTTAACAAGACGCTAGAAGAACAAGCAAAATTTCACAACAAAAAACAAATAATACAACAATACCAAACAGAAAATAACAGCATTAGACTGTGAGAAGTCTCCTTGTCCTATTTTGCCTAATGTGAATTGGAATCACCGAGGGGCGTAGCCGGGAATGTGCATGCAGGAAATGCGAAGATCCCTCATGGGTTTTCACTGTTAACCTGCTTAAACGCTCGCAGTCCGCAACAACGGCTCCAAGTTCCTTCTTACCTTCAGGGCGTACTTGTAGGACTGTTCTGCCTCCAGCTGTCGACCAGTCTGCAGAAAAAAGACGTTTTAACAATCACGACTTTTTTTTTAACCGAAATTGGAACAGAAATGACTGTTCTTTAAACACCTTCAAGACGCTGATGCGAGTCTGCTCCTAAAACGAATCAACATAGAGCGGCCGCGGCCCGAAAAACTGTTCGCCTAAGAGGTTGGTCGCACTGTGACAAACCAACTGTTATATTAGCTCCGTGGACATTTCAAGCCAGTTTAGTGCTACGCGTTCAACTCGATGGCCGCCTGACCGAGTGGTTATCGCGACAGGCCTGAGTTCAGGAAGTGGCGGGTTCAAGACCCTTTCTGGTCGCATACAGTATAGCTGAATTTGTCTATCTGAAAACCGATCAAAGCCAGTTGGGATTTTTTCTTTCGGATTGTTTGCACGTGATAGTGACTTCCACTAGAAAATCCTTGTCAAAATGACCCAACTGATAATAATGTAAGGAAGATTGTGGGTTTCACATCATCAAGAACTAAGATATAGTCACAATATATATTTTTTTTGCGGTTTGTTATTTCTCCAATCCAATGTAGCTGAGTCAAGTCCGGTAATTAAAATGAAAAGAATCAAACTGCTACCTCTAAACAGACGAGGGACAGGTACGACCACACCTCGGCGTCTTTGTTGTTTAATATATTTGCTTCTGACAAAGCGTCCTCAGCTTCAGCCAAGTCTCCCAGCTGCAAATGTAATATAGATGATCAAATAGTGGTTTCTCCTCTAAGCAGCCACGAAAAATCGGCCAGAAAGTTACGAGAATAGAGAAATTCGTCAACAGAATGAATGGGTTTACCTCGGTGTAAATACCAGCGAGGTTTTCTTTGTTTTGATGAAAACTATTGTTTAAAATGTTTTGCTTTCTTTTTTTATTTGCTGTCTTCTTTTGTCATTCTTGAGTTTCACAGGTTCTTACCACGAAGTAGAGCAGAATGAATTAATATAGCCACATTCCTTGGGTACACTTGCATATGAATCATTTTCGCGCTCCTATGTTGGTAGCACAACAAACTATCACATAAACAAAATTACTCGTTTGTTTTAAGTTCTTTTCTCCTTGACAATTCTTGAAATCATATGCCACACGCTAATGTTAACAAAACTAATCGTTATGTCTAGAATGCTCACCCTGTAACACGAAATTCCCACTCCAAGCCACGAGACACAGGAAGGTGAGCGAATACACGCCTTCAAGAATGTTGTCTTTGCTTTATCAAACTAAAAAGAGAAGAAAACATCACAAGGTTTTTTTTTTCAACACTCGAGAACTAGAATAATAGCTGGGTTCTATTTTGATAAGCAATTCTTCAGTCTATAAAGTTAACGTTTTGGGGTGATGTGCTGTCCACCTGTCCCGGTAAAGGCCTCAGCCGGTCACAAACCAACAGTCACACTGTATGATTTATTTCATATATCATTCACAGTCACGTGACTGTTGGCCCTATGCTCCAACCAGGAGTGGAAAGGATTTAGAATGAATGACGTCAACATTAGAAAATCACGCGCAGAGTGGAGATTTAAATGTACAAACTCGGCTGGTATAAGCCACTGGTAGAGTGGTTTTCCGCAATGCCGATCAACTTCAACTTAATTTCATCTTTATTTCAGTAAAGAAATGATATTACAATAGACTGGCCCGCAAAATAGCAATTGCTAATCTAGGCGGCCCAGCGGAAAAGGAAATTAAAACGAAAAGAAAAGAAAGGAAGGAATAATATTTACAATAATTATAGTTACAATAATAATAGTTACAATAATTCATATTTTTATCATTGTTTTATTTTAATTACCATTGCATCTAAGGAAAAAAACGAAAAGGAAATTTACGGAGAGCGGAAAGCATACAACTTATACAATATGAATTACTTAAGTGTTGAACCAACTTTTTAATTATCAATGGCGTCGCAATATAGTCGTTTTCTGTTTTTAAAATATCGGAAAGCAATTCGTGAAGTACTTTGGTGAATTCCTTTTTAGGAAGATCTCTAATATGACAAGGTATCTCATTCCAACGTTTTAGAAAAAATATTTCTGTTTGCTTTGTTAACTTTGTGATCTGTCCGAAAACTCGTACTATGCAAGTACAATCAAAGCAAATGGTGTCTTGCGTTCGATTTCCTATGCTTGGCGCTTTTGCGTGTACTTCTTTCCACTCTTCATAAGTCATTTGGTGCTGGTGTTAAACTTAGGGCCTGTTCACATGGCGGTGGGGGACCCCGGGTAGGTGAGGTACCCCACCTACCCGTGTTCAAAAAAAGCTGGCCTTCACATGCAACCCCGGGGCGCTGGGGTGAGGTTAAAATGCTATCGCGCGGTCGCTAAGAAGGTATATTAACAAAGAATTCAGAGACAATTGCCCGGATGAACATCAGCCCACCCCACCTCCAGCATTCACATGGAGAAAACTCACCCCAGCTAAGTGGGTTACCCGCCCAGGCTGACCGGGCAACCCGCCTCGGTGAAGTACCCCACTTCACATGTGAACGCGATCGAGAAATAAAGAGAGATTGTATGGAGAGATTGGTAACCCCACTGAGGTGGGGTGCCTCACCTTCCTGGGGTCCCACACCTCTATGTGAACAGGCCCTTAGTGAAAGACCACTCTCGAAATAAAAGAAAAGAAAAGAAAAGTCACATTTATTTGAGTAGACACTATCCAGATTGAATTGGAATTTGGAAATAGACGCTTTATGGTCCGAATTTCCCCTTAACGGTGACAACAAAATCAGGAATCGGATGTCAATAGACTACCGATTACTAACAATGAACTCACTTCTCCTTTTTCAAGGTAGATCGAAGCAAGCCTCAGAAAGATGGCGTGCATGTCTGAGGCTTCGATCGTGTAGACCAGCGTTCGCTCGTAGCAGTCCCTGGCCTCCTCAATTCTGCTTGTCAGGTAGTAGAGATGTCCCATCAAACCCCAGGCGTCAGGATTCTAATACGCAAAATCAAAAGGTATATGGAACGTTATGAGAAAATGCTAATAATCTAAGACGTCATTTTAAGACGGAAGTTAGTCCGCCACAGTGCTACAGAGGGGAATACTTCAGGTTGATAGCGAGTTGTTTTGGTGCCCAGCAATCTTAAACTTACGTTTTTACTCATCATTAAATTTTAGTGTTCTCTATTTATTCACAATTCATTAAACACCCCTCATCCTTTTCAAAGACAGAAAAACTAAAAAAAATCCACAAGATAACATTTTGGCCTTTTTTTTTTGAGTGAACGAGGAAAGCCGTTGACGATAAGTTCAATATCTTGGAACTCATTTTGTAACAAAAAGGCCCTCACGACTTAATGACTGCTTATCTCGTAGCCTACTAACGTGACTTGCGACATTAAAACAAGCAAAAGGGAACAATCTGTTCCCCCGATTGAACTCTATTCACTCCAAATCAAACGAGAGAAGAATCGTCGTACATCACATCACATCACGTCATGTCTAGACTGCTGACAAGGCAACATGGCCTGGTTGTGAATAATTTGAGTGTAGACTTACTTCATGTCGTACCACGATGGCCTGTTTGAGATTCTCCTCTGCTTCTATGAAATTTTTCTGCTGGATCCTCAGTCTTCCCAGCAAAACGAAGTACTTGGCACCAGGTTCCCATTACAAGCTACCAGCTCGTGTGCCAAAGCTGCGTCAGTTAGCTATTGACAAATCAATTATTCAATCAAATCACTGTACGTTTCTTTGCTAAAGCAATGCCGTCGGTGACCACGAGACGAAAAAACAAACCACAATTTAATTGGGTATTAAGCATATTAAGTTGTTTGCAGCCAAAGTTGAATAAAACTGTGCATAATTTTGGCTATGAAACATCGTGTCAGAGCTCAAACAAATTTTCACTCCTTGGAAAATGTTTGTAAAAGAGAGTTGCTATGAATCGGTAACTTATGGATGCAAACGTTCGTCTAACTTTTATTCAATCTCAATCTTGCAACACCAGTCGACAAAATGGACTTATTTTGTACCTAATTAGTTCACGGTTTTTTTTAAGTGGCCAGGCTTAGTTTTAACGAGGCTAATGTATTCAATTTTGAATCCAAAATCAGCTTGCGTCGAGAAAAATGACATATCTGTGGATAAAATCAGAGTGCAATCACTCAAACGAAGTTGTTAAGCAGGATGAGTACTTTCCCGAAGTACTGCTTGTTATCCAAACCGAATCCTTTAGTCTAGCCAACTACAGCTGTATGAGAGATAGAGTATGTGAAGAAGTCTTTCCCTATAATGCTTACAAACGTGGTCCCAACTTTTGAATCTTTTTATTGACAAAGCAGGCCTAATATTTGAGTCTGTAGAGGAATTCTTCAAGTCATACCATTCAACTGAAACCTGTTGGGCAGTATTTTCTCTGGGGCTGTTTATTGTGCTGTAACACTGGTTTCAACTGTCACTTTTTCTTGAAATCCTAAAATGTGACTATTCACAAGGAAAGCTGGGTGCTCCTTAAGTTACCTGCAAAGCGTTCACTTCCAATAAGAAATTCGCGGTCTGCAAGAAAATACTGGCATTTGGCTTGACCTCAGCGGGCTTCGGCGGTACGGTGTGCTCGGGTTCCTGAGTCGGTGACTGACGGTGGGAGCTACCACCAGGACTGGGGACACGTGAACTATGTTTAGAAGCCACTTGCGTGGAGGTCTGTGCTGGCGGTTTGGATGCGGGCTTTCCCGAGGGCAAGGGTGTGGCTGAGCTAATCACGACTGAGGGAGGGAGGGCTGCGGTAGGTTGTGCAGGTATATCACTCGTAAGTGGAGCACCTTCCTCACGTCCTGCGTCATCAACTATAGAAAAGTAAAATTCAAGGATATTGGCCAATTGTCTAACCGCCGCCCGGTTAGCTTAGTTAGCACAGGACTGCTGAGCGAAAAGTCGTGGGCTCAAACCCCACACCGGACCACAGACCAGGGTCTTAAAGTGCCTATGAAGTAAAAATTGCTTTTTTCGAAGTTTTGAAGCTTGTTGTCTCTTGATTACGAAATCAAAAAGGAAATTTGACAAAAAAGTTTTCGCCCTCCGCAGAACCTCAAAATTCACTAAATTGGCTGCGCGCAAGATGGAGACACTTTTTGGCACCAAATTTAAAATTTTTGGTTCGATTCATTCCGTGTTGTGAATGTTTTACTGCCTAAAACCTACATATTAAGAATCAGAAAATGATAAACTATCATATTACAGTGTAGAACAACAGATTTTTTTACTTCATAGGCACTTTAAAATAATTGGTAAGATCATGTTGGCTGTGTGCTCAACATCAACGTCAGCTCAGATGACCGCGTCATTGGGCAGTGACGTTAAGCTGCTGCCCGTGTCATATTCACCTCCGCAAAAACTTGAGGGGAACGTAAAGAACCCACACATCACAGAGTAGGGACGTGGTTCCCGGTGTGGCCTGACTACTATACTATGTGGGAGCTGTCAGCGACGGGCTGACCACTTACCCCCACAAAAGCTTTAATTACGTAAACCAACACTCGAATGGCTGTTGGATCTATGCTCTTTCGAGGATCGCAAAATTTAATTTAATAGTCCAGTTTCGAGTTGGCCATGACCGATGAACAAAAGCACTGAGAATGCGTTTGAACAGGGTTAGCCTCGACCTAAAGTAAAATATTCAAAAAAACCGGCGGGAAGGTGCCACAAATTTGAAAATTAAACAATAGACAGATCTGTAAATAGGTCGTCATCTCGCTGGAATTTGTGAATATATTCACTTCAGATGGAGGTTAACCCTGTACAAATGCGTTCTCAGTGCTTTTATTCAGCGGTCATAGGGGGGCGAACTCGAAACTGGACTATTTAATCAAGTTTCACCAGAGACCTGGCACGGACACTACAAAAGCGTGCGCCAATTGCTGCAATACCAATTATGACGAAATGTCTATAAATACAAACACATTACAGATAACGTTGGGGTTGTCCCTAACAGCAGTCTCAGCAGAATAAACATTCAACCCAGTGACCTACCATTAAACAAACTCCAAGTCAAACCTAAAGTTGGCCTTCATATCAGTTTTGGACCCATTTAAACGATAAATTCGCAAAAAATGCTGAGTTATAGCTTTAACTCTCTTTTACAAAAGGATCTATCAGTTAAGGCCTGGCCTAAATGTATACATGAAGCTTGCGACTCAGCTAAGCCGTGATTGAAGTCTCAGCTTAACCTAACTAAGGTTTACCGAGGACTTCTGGTAATCTCGAGGCCTCCGTCGTACCAGTCCCAGGTACAGATTCGCCAACAGGTTCCTCAGCACCAGGCTCCGTTACAGCGCCGTCAACCTGAGCTGGTAAGTCAGCGGGGTCTGCGAGCTCAACAGATGACGGCGTCGCTATATTTAAGCGATTGGCCTCAAGGAACGCACGCTCTGCTCCGATGTCGTTTTGTATGCTGTCATAATACAGCCCTAAAAAAAGATGAGCTTTACATATCGTGACAGCTTAACTATAATAAAACAATTGACCTTGAATTTAAGTTGTCAGTTGGTAGAGCACCGGACTACCGTGCGGGAGGTCGCGGGTTCAAACCCCGGCCGGACCAACATTCAGGGTCTTTAAATAATTGAGGGGAAAGTGCTGCCTGCAGTCTGGTTCAGTCCCCCGGCCACTGTTGTAAGCCGCCATGAGACTATGTGATATGAGCAGAATATAAATACATTACCATTACCATTACCATAAAAATATCACAAATAACTCAGAAAAAGTTTGAGAACTGGGTGACTCATGCTGAGCAAGGACGCTTAACTTGGTTCTTACGGTTCGATTTGGGAAATCATTTTCTGAGCAAGGTGACAAGAGACAACTTCACCATTCTTTGCTTTTGAGAATCGTTGCTATTTATGCGCAACTGGTTGGAAAGCAACAAATTCTTGCCGTAACAAGCAGGTTTTTCTTACGGTCAGGTCAGTGTACTAACAGGAAACGAAATTTATGCCCTACTTTACTATTCTTTAACTTTTTTTTATTCGCCTTAATGTTACAGTCTGCTCTTGATACAAACCTCGTATACTATTTCTTACAATAGAGCGGTTTTCAATTGAGTGTCGAAAGTAATTATGGTTTTGCTTTGGTTTTGCATTGCTTCGCTGTGTGATCGGCCAGGAAAACTCGCGCCAGTTTCTCAACCAATGAGAAGCAAAACCAAAACCAATTGTGATTTGCACGCGCATATTTTCCCGCGCTTTACGCCGGCTACATGTAATTACGTCGTATTCTGATTGGCTCATTGCACTGCTTACTTCTGTTGTGATTGGTCAGAGTAATTGCTTTGGGTTTGGTTTTACGACACTCAATTGAAAAGCGCTCTAATAGCCTACATAGTAGGCTTTTATTTAGCTGAGCGCTAAGGCCTCTCGCCTCGCGCTCTACGCTCGTGTCTCGCGCATCCCGCTCGGCTAAATAAACGCCTATTATACGCTCGGCTACCCTCATAACAACATAACAAACTACTAGTGAAATGCCAAACGTGGAACAAGAAGGAAACCGACCCTTCATATCTCTTCTCGTAATCGCTTATTTCTTACTCTTAGATAATAGTTTATTCATTTCCTTTCCTTAATGTAATCTGGTCATGTTTGTTGTTTGGAGTGGTTTATCATCATCATCATGGTCATCATCATCATCATTTGCTCACCATTGATGATGATATGATCAGGTAATGTTCATCAAGACAAATTTATTTCTAGTTTGACGTGATATTTACCTAACATTGTCCAAGCAATAACACTTTTGGTCTCAGCACACGTGGCCGCCTCAAAGAAAGTCTCCGCTTCTTCATATCTCTCAGTCATCAGCGCCATGCAGCCGTACATCAGAAGGCTAAGGAAAGAAAACAGAATCATGAAGAACTATTCACTAAATCCACAAAAACAAACACACGGACGGACGGACGGACTGACTGACTGACTGACTGACTGACTGACTGACTGACTGACTGACTGACTGACTGGACTGGCTGGCTGGCTGGCTGGCTGACTGGCTGCCTGCCTGCCTGACGGACGGACTAACTGCCTGTCTGCCTGCCTAACTGACTGACTCACTGACTGATTGACTGACTGACGGCGATTGCATTTGGCTCAGTCAGCGGTTTTGTTAAAACACCGTCTAAACTTTCAGAACTTTATTTTAATAACTGGCCAATGATCTTAGTCGTTGGCCTTGAAGTCAAGGTTCGAGACGCCACCGCAAAGATTGTCCCAGTTTTCTCCCAGTCATCAATTCGTTCCACTCTATTTTTTCCACTGTATCAACTCAACAAAAACCTGGATTTGAGCTGGTGTCTAACTTACCCCGGCACATGTTTCTGAGCGATAGCTATAGTCTCCTTGAAACATTCTTCAGCCTACAATGACAGAATAAATAGCAGAAGCAACGGTCAACACGGGAATATCCAAGCTTTCCCAGTTCCCTTGAGTATAATCAAATGTTAACACAACTCGCACACAAACCCGTGTGAGACAATATATTTTGTAATGTTTCGGTGTCACTAGTTTTTTCAAGGAATGCAAGAATCGTTTGATCATAGTTAATGGATTGATGTGACCTGACTGTTTGCGTAATTAAGACGTTTGTAGTCTTGCGGGACTCATTTCAGGTATTTTAAGGCAGCTATGAACATTACTAAAGCAGTAATGAAAACAAAATTCAGGCTTGTACGGGACGCCTTAATTTTTTTTTTCAGGCTTAATCTTCACTACCGCTTTACTAGTGTTCATAACTGCGACGACCACTCGCATCTTAATCATTTAATCCACAGTTCAAATATATGAATTTCATATATTCATTCCCACATATTCATCACTCACGGGTATAGTTTCAGTCCAGTTGGCTTGTTAGCTCAGTTGGTAGAGCGCTGCACCGGTATCGCAGAGGTCGTGGGTTCGATTCCCGCACAAGCCTGAATTTTGTTTCAGGCTTTATTTTCACTACTGCGTTAGTAGTGTTCATAACTACGATGATCACTCACATATTCATTATGTAATCCACAGTTCAAATATATGAATTTCAAATATTCATACCCAGTATCAGTTATGCAGAAATCATTCGATGCAATCTATTGCACTATGGTTTTTCTTTCGCTTTGGTATTGATAAGTTAATTTATATCCGTTCCATTGCTGTGTCTTACTTATTCACAGTACTAGATGGTTACTGGTATTTGCGAGGCCATCAGTAAATAAGAAAACCGTCATAAGCAATTTGTCATTTAACTTGTGTCTTGTAGGTTTTTGAAGTTAGAACTTGTAACTTGTGATTTGTATTTCAGTTACTCGGATAGAAATAAACGAGATACACCCCCCCCCCCCCCCCCCCATTCACCTCCCTTCCTCCCCCCAGCCACAGATGTCTTTTGCTAACAGCATGTTTATGGTTGTAATCCTCTTTTAGTTTGTTTGTTTGTTTGTATTAACACGGCAGCGACCTAAATGGAAGAGGTATCGCCCAAGAAGGGGCCAGGTACCCGGCGCGTGTTAAGGAGAAATGACAACTTATGACAGTGAATGCTCCTTACCTTTCCATTGTCGCCAATGAGTAAACAGAACGCTCCGTAATCGAACCAGTGATCAGGATCATTCTTGTTACGAGACAAACGCTAGTTAAGAAACAAAAACAGCCAATGATAAATTAAAAAAAAAAACAACACCATGAACAAAACAAAAAAGCAATAGAGCACAAGTTTCTATGGTTTGTAGGCTGATAAACAGCTTGGGATGATGGAAGAACACTCGGAGAATTCTTCGACTGTTCTTCCAACATCCCGCGTGGTTTATCAGCCTATAAATAGAAACTTGCCGTCTATTGCTCAATTGTTTAACTAAAAAATGCTGCGAACCGTTTAGGGATAAGTTATTATGAACCGGAATGGCGCTAAAATAAGGAAAAAGAAAGAGAAATTTACCATCACACGCTCCGTTCTCGAGAAAACCCCAAAACTTGGTCATTTCATGTTGCTGTATTGCTGATGAAGGCAAAGAAATGTACCAAAATGTAAAACGCACGTGCAGAGCCATTGTTTTTGCTCATTAAGCCTATTGCTTAATGGCGTTCTCCTTGCCGTTGCCGTCCTCGTTGCTAGAGAGCTTAAGCAACGAGGACGGCGACGACACCGAGAAGGCCACTCAGCAAAACAAGAACATGAAATGACCAAATTTTTTGGTTTTGTGAAGAACGTGAGCATATGACAATGAACTCTTCTTTCTTTTCCAACTTCAATGCCGTTTTTACTAATTTAGCTCCAGGATAATTCGCCAGCATTTTACAAGTTAAACAAGTTGGAAAAATCGCGAGTAAGTTAACGAGAAGTTACATTTTGAAATAACGTTTTCGTTGCCGTTGTCGCCGTCATTGCTTAAGCTCTCTAACGTCGCTCAAACAACACAACACAGCTCATAGGTACCTCAGCGGATGGCTGCTAAAGTTACCAAATGTATGACAAGCCAGCAAGGAAAGAAAAATTTATAACTCAGAAAAAGCTGATCAGTGTACTGGAGCAGGGTTGGCGCAGTGATGAGAGTGCTTGCCTTCCACCAATGTGTCCCGGGTTGGATTCCCGGACTTGGCGTCATAAGTGGGCTGAGTTTGTTGGTTCTCTACTCTGCTCCGAGAGGTTTTTTTCTCCGGGTTCTCCGGTTTTCCCCTCTCCTCTAAAACCAACATTTCTCCCACACGGCCTCACAAGCTTGCAGCTTTAAATTCTAACCGTTTATACACGTAAATAAAGTTTCTTTACCTTTTTCTTTACGCGTACAAAAGCATTAGTTCCAACAAAATGAAGGCAGTAAAATTTACAAACAGAAAAATAATACCTCTTGATAATACTTGGCAGCCAGCTCAAAATTCTGATTCACCTGAGCAAAAAAAAACAACACGGTAGAGAAAAACTTAAAATCATCGACACACACAGCGCCGATTTGACAATGAACAAAAAGCACGAAACCAATCAGGGGCCGGTTCCTGAAAGGGGTAATAACTCTATTCCAGAGATACATGTAAGTCTGCCTTATTCCAGGAATACCTTTTGGAATAAGGCAGATTTATCCCTGGAATAGAGTTATTACACCTTTCAGGAACCGGCCCCAGGTTATTTAAGACTGCACCATCTGAGTACATTACAATACAATCATAACTCAATAAAGGCAAAAGGTACAGGTAAACGCAATAAAAAAAAAAACATAAAAACAAACACCCCTCATACAAGGCGTGGTGCTGCCACGGGCAGGGAAGACTTTAAGTTCTTAAGGGTGCACTGCCACGTAATTTGGATAAAACAAAGGTTCATTTTGTCACTAATGAACCTCTGAAAACAGGGTTTTTTTATATGAAGTACTTAAAGGTGATTTCCAGTCCGTACTGCGCAGTCTCAAGAGTTTGTTTACGTTTTTTGTTTTGATTCATGTAAGACGTCACAAAATGTAATGTTTCGCAATCACTTACATGAAGTAAATTCAAAGTTCATGTCAACCGCCATTGTTGATGCAAAGCTTTTATGCTTCGTTCTTTCCGATATCACCAGAGAAAACAACTTCGTAGCTGTAACAATCAAAGAAACAGTTGGGAAAAGAATTTAAAATGCCTCAACTATAAGGTAAGTGGTTCGTAACGAATAACATCGATTCGAATTCCAACGTGTGAGCCTCACAAACATTGGGATGCTGAGACTGCGCAGTACGGACTGGAAATCACCTTTAATGTGTGCATTGAAACTATTTGCGGTTGTCTATAGCCACGGGTGATGAGGAAGAGACGGATTGCAACGGCTAACTTTTTCAGGTTTTTTGTCATTGTATCTTGGAAAAATCGCCATAAAAAGATACTAGTTTCTTTTCCTTGCAGGAAATAATTTGAAATCTACCTCTTCGTACTTATTCACAGTTTACACAAACTTATATTAGGGAGCTTTAGCAGCGACGAACTACGACGGCAACGAAAACGTCGTTTCAAAATCTAACTTTTCGTTTTTGTAACTCTTTCGCGATTATTCCAACTTGTTTAACTTGGAAAATGCTGGCGAATTGTTCAGGGACTATATTATACTACGAACGGCGTTAAAATAAGGAAAAAGAAAGAAAAATTTACCGTCATGCGCTCACGTTCTCGAGAAAGCCGAGGACGGCAAAGAAATGTAAAACGCACGTGTCGAGCGATTGTTTTTGCTAATTAAACCCATTGTTTTGTGGGGTTCTCGTTGCCGTTGCCGTCCTCGTTGCTAAAGCTCCCTAATAAGAATTCCTCTGACAGTGGCCCTTTAGTAATGGTAATAGGACTGAGTGGAGTCCAATTCGGTCTGTAATCGTACGAGTGATAACAAAATCGGACGACCGCGAAGCGGGAGTCCGATTTGTTAGTCACGAGTATGATTACAGACGGAATTGGACGACACGAAGTCTTATTACCAATTAATCATAAAAATTACCATTTCCGAGAAAAGAAGAAGAGCCAAGTTAAAAAAGGAAGGGAAATTTAGCATTAAAAGACTGACAAAGGAAGCGTCAATTGTTTAAATGTCGCTCTGAAATTGAATGCAATCAAAATGTATGGTGATTGAAACAAGGTTGTGATTGGTGATTTAAACTACAACTTTGAATGTGATTGGTTGATTTAAAATAGTACTTTGAACGTGATTGGCTTAATGAACTGTCCGATAACAAACTGTCCAAAAACAAACTGTCCGATAACAACTTGGCAAGCGAATTAGTGAAAATAGGAGTTTTTTTAAACCAATCACAATCGAGGAAATTGTATTTTTTATGATTAAGGATGTTATTGATGTGTTTCAATCTGTATCATAACAGTATCACGGTACCTCAGCCTCCCTTGCGAAATGTTTCAGGGTTGCTGAGTCCGTCACAGGGGGAGGTTCCTCAGGAGTCTCTTCAGCGGTGAGGAACTGGAAACGAAACAAAACTTTGAATGCATAATCATCAAAAGGATTTCCTCTCTGAATTTACGATTACCGTTAATTCTTAACTTGCTCTAAATTTACGATTGTCGTTAATTTGGATCACTGTGTCCCAGGACTTGTCAGAAAAGAACAAATAAAAAGAGTTGAACGATAATCGTAAATTCAAAGCAATTTACGAATTAACGATAATCGTAAATTCAAAGCAATTTACGAATTAACGATAATCGTAAATTCATAGAGGATAACGGGTTGATAAACATATAGATGCCATAGTGTAGACATAGACAATGAGTTTCTTCAATTAGATCGAATTGGTTTCCAAGAAAGGCGTGCATGCAATAAAATATCATAAAACACACTGAATAAAAATTACATGAATTACAACAATACAAAAGCTAAAAAGAAGTATTAATTGATGTCATGGAGACCGAGTGTGCGTAAAGATTTCCTAAAGACCTCAAGAGACGGTTTTGCTTTTATCGCAGATGGAAGGGAATTCCATAGCTTAGCACCATGGTATGAAAAGCTTTTCTTTAAGTTTTCGGTGTTGGGTTTTTGAAGGGCAAAATTAAAGTTAGAGTCTCTGAGGTTACAAGCAGTACAATGCCTCAGTGAGGTACTCTGGAGTTTTGTTGTGCATAATTAGAGGGGGCAAATACATACATGCAGCCGGCGCCGAGCGCGGGAGATTGCGCGCCTGAAAGTCACGATTGGTTCTGGTTTTGCTTCTCATTGGTGGAGAAAATGGCGCGAGTTTTACTAACCAATCACAGAACGAAGTGAAACTAACCAAAGCAAATAAGAATTACTTTCAAAAGGCTGCGTACAAAGAATTCATGCAATCCACTCTAATGCAAGTTGAGATCCTTTTCCATCCTAGCCCTCTTAAATCAAAGAGGTCTGCTACTACTGTCTACAAATTAGGCCAATAATTGATATCATAACTTTACCATTACTCCAACGTTTCCGTCCATTACGAGCCAATCAGAATACGAAGCAAACACATGTAAACGGTACCAAGCGCGGGAAAAATTAGGGCGGCTGCATGCATGCGGTGTTGCGGTAAGATAACTATAAATTGTGGTTGAGAAAGTGGCGCGAGTTTTGCCAACTAATCGCACAGGGCAGCCGCGAAGCAAAATATAAGCAAACGCGAGTTACTTTCGATCCACCAAAGCGACAGCATAACATTGAGTTACCTTGTTCAAGGCAGCGTGCATCTGATCAATCAGAAACACATAGAGCTCGCTAAGAAATGCCTCAAGTTTCTCTTGATCCACAAAAGCTGTGGTGTTTAAATATTTCTCCCGCACAATCTTTATGACGCTGTTCTGTGAATCAAAAGCAAATTATTTTCATTAGTGACACAAGACAATCACATGAAAAGCAGAAGCTCGCGAACGAGAAAGCTTGTTAAAACGCCTGAGAGTGTGCCATTGTGATGTGGGTGGTTCGCGTTGCGCGAGAGCGCGCGATGTTGCGTGTCTGACGTCACTGGCATTTTGGAAGCCTTCCCGGAAACGTTTCGGGCCCGAAAATTTTTTTGCGTGCACCAGGTTCATTAACAGAAATTCGATTTTTAATATTATTAATAATCTTTTAAGAAAGGACGCTATGAATTGAGAAATACATTAGGCTAGTTTGACCAAAAATCTTGTACCAGTCGATAGGAAACAGGCGATAGAAAACAATACTTCTCGGCCCGAAATGGTTTCCGGCATTTTCAGAAACGCAAGCTAGGCCCGCGAAGAAAACTCTTTTTAATCCGTTCTCTTTCAATAGGGGGTAGCTTTTCGTGCCAAACTAAGTTTAATTTATTTCAACAATTTGTAACCGTTTTCATATACTTTAATCCGCAGTTTCAAATATATGCAGCTTAAGCGTGCAAAAGGAGATCCTGCGCAGCTACTTTGTTTCTATACTACGTGTATCCGGCCCATGTCTGAATATGCTTGCCAAGTTTTCCACGATGGTCTGCCTGAGTATCTCTCTGAAGAGCTAGAGAAAATTCAGCGCCGTGCACTTAGAATTATTTTCCCAGATTTAGGCTATCAAGAGGCTCTCAAAGAGTGCAACATTGCCACCCTCCATCAACGGCGCCAATGGCTGACAGAGCGCGTATTCAATGAGATTAAGGACAACAGCCTCCACAAATTACATGGCCTTTTGCCGCCACGTAATCTTAGTACTGTAGCCTTAAGCAGAAAGCGCGCTTTTAACGTACCTCTTTGTAGAACAAATAGACTAATGAATAGTTTTATCGTGCATAACGCGGCTATTTTCTAATGGTTTTATCGTAAATTCGCGGCTACTTTTTAAATTTCATGACGTAGTTTCTTTGTTCTTTTGTTTTATTTATATACTGTTATTTATTTATAATAGTTGTTTTTATTTTTTCTACCCTTTCTCGTATTTTAGTATTACGTATTGTACAGTCCGTAATCCAGCCCTTGGGCTGCAATGGATTTTTAATAAAGCTACCTACCTACCTATTCATCTAGTTCTCACATAATCG
>JAEMWC010000120.1:0-37500 GCA_016490735.1 Pachyseris speciosa | reverse complement strand
ATGAAAATAGGTGTCTTAAAAACTAAAAGTAGCAGGAACTTATCTTAAAATGCGATGAAAGTTGGGCCTTTCTCACTAAAATTCTAAACAAGTACCTGGGGTCTGGTAAATAGTCGTGACGTCATTCGTGTGTACTCAGTCGAGTGCGACACTCTGTTTTTGTGAGTTCCGTGGAATATAAATGTCGGAGAACTACCAAGATTCACTATCGGGGCCCAAAGCTGCACAAAACGTTCCAGGTTTACGCTTTTTCGCCTTCTCCTCCATGTCGCCTGAACATGCACACGAATGACGCTTTTGGCCACGCGAAAAATGTCTCAAATTTCAGGCCACGGCGGGAAGTTTGGAACCCCTACAAATAACGAATCTTCTTCACGAAAAGAAGAGAAACGACTGAAAATGAAATATGGGGAATATAAGCTATGTAAAAACGAACAAAAAAAAATTGGTACTTAATTTTCGAGTCATGTGCACTTTAAGGAATCCGTAAAAGGGGCATGTTGTATGCCACAAGATTTAAAATCAGAACAAAATCCTTCAGAAACCCATCACTTGGCACTTTTTTTATTAAAAATATTTTTAAAAAATCAACATCGATGGACCACAGAAATAACTAAATAAATCAAAAAGAAAACATACAAATAAAAAGGAAAGCAAGAAACCACAATAAAACAAAGCAAAAAGTTCGAAACCCAGAAAGACTAATCCAGAGTTACAAGGATGAACCCACTCTAAGGGCACTAAGACCACAAGGTAGCGGGCATTACCCCTTAAATCAACCAAAGCAAAGATTGAACCCAAGCATTAGCAGCCATGGACAGCTGTTTCGGCCTTGTTAGGCCTCATAAGCATGGCATAGCTAATGCTCAGGCTCAAGTACCCACATATCAATAAAACCAGCAATGGAAACGTAAGGCTTGTGGGATGTGGCTGGAGTGACAAGGATACCTCAGAGTTACTTCAACTGACTGACTATACCGCAAAGCAAATTGCGGAATCAGCGATATAAATGGGTGCTTTAATGTTCTCTTTTACTTTTATCGTCCACGTCCATTACATATGAAAACCAACCTGAATTCCTCAAGCAAGGAATTTGCCACTGTCGTCAACTGAGAGTGAAAATCTTCTACAGCCTGTTAAAAGAAAACGGTGTTACAACGTCCACAATCTATGAAATGTCGAGTGCACGTGAAATTTTTTGTGCCTTTCTGACATGTGTAACTCAGTTCTTTAGTTGCTTAACCAAACTTTATGAAAAATGTATTCATGTCAAGAGTTCGACGCGAACTTTCTTAACTTTAGGTTTGATTTCTACGGTACAGATTGGTCATACTGTACGCGAATGGTTTTACCTTTTTCGAGCCTCCAGTTTTGCGAGCAAATACAGGCCTTGGAGGAATGTATTCAGCAACCCTAAAAGAGAGAAAAACTCCTTCTGAATACCCATATCAAAAGTCGCACTAAATCTCCACTTGGCCACTGAATTGTTGAATGACTGCAACTCGAAAGGCGTTGTTACACGAGAGTGTTTACCAACTTACTTTCTTGCAAGAGACGACGGGGGTCTTTTGGGAACCAAAGGTTTATCCAGCACGAATTCTAGAGTAATAAATGTTCGGGATTCCAAGTATTGCTGGAAACAAGAGAAAACGTAATTTGTTAGAATTTGCAGCCATATTACAATGCAACCTAGGACAAACATTTCTTGATCGTTTGACTAAAAAACAAAAGCTACATGTACATTATAACAGCTGTTTCATATTGCATAAGATAGTCAGTAATAAAAACAAGATAAAAATTTCACGCAAGTAAAAAACGAAAAGAAACAAGCAAAAAAACGAAACGGAATAGATTTCCTGCCAAAATGTTTACTTCAAACCAGGGTTCTTGTTACGTTTGTGAACAGGAGGCAACAAATTGAAAATAGCGGGTAACTCTGGACGTCATGTTGGTTTCTCAAGGAATTATGGGAGTTTGTGCTTGCCACGAAAAGACTGGGAAGCAAATATAGCGGAAGCTGTTGTTTACAGCTTAAACTGAGCGTGTTTTCTTCAAATAATCATGAGATGATGCATTCTCTAGGCAATAACATATAACAGGTATCTTCATGTAATATTTGAAGAAAGGAATATGCAAAAAAAAAAAAAAAGAAAGAGTGTTTTTTTTTTCAAAATGCCATGACTTTTGAACCAAAGAACTTTCGGCAAATATTTTGGTAAACCGAAACTTTTCGTGAATACAGCCGGTAAAAATAACCGGTTACCGGCTCTTAACAAGAATAGTGTTCAAACTGGAGATACAGTTTGTAACTGTGTTACAAAGAAACTAGGTGTTCTCGCAATTTTCGGTAATGTTCCAATTCCTTTAGGTCAGAGTTATAATAAATGTACTTCAAGATAGTCAAAAGACAGACTGCCTCACACCTGTCCTTCAAGGTTCTTGGCCTCACTGGTTTCTCCTTCAGATGATATATCGGGCTTGAGGACTGCACCTGATGGCTTCAAAAACAAACACCATCAATAGAACACATTCGTATTCTCGGTAAACATGGAGCTGGCATGAAGTGGAGGCTTTTGCGGGGGAATACATTTACATAATTATGAAAAGAGATGAAAAGAATCTCCTGTTTGAGCCTCGTCTGCAAGCTAGTTCCAGGTCATTACGGAGGATAGGAATGAGGTCTATGACCCTAAAGTCCCGTTTACATAAACTCGCACTTGAGAACGACCCCTTTTCGTGCTTTTTTACAAATCTTCAACACTGATGCAATCGAAAACGATGACTAAAATCATCGTCGTCATCATATCCTTTAAACACGATAAACGTTTTAAAGCAAAATGCTTGTGGGGTCATGTAATATACAGGATAGGGATTAAAATTAAATACAATACACAACTACGATAATTCACGTAAGAAGGAATGTTCGATAAGAAATTGAAATATGATAAGATGTATATATAAGATTTAAATTGTATAAAAAAATAAGAAAAAACCTATGGAGTTGTGTGGATTAAAAAGTGACTACAGAAAACATCATAAGCAAATTGCATTCAATTAAAGTGTCTATATCATCTTCTGCATTTTTTTGTTTCTTGTATGTACATAAAGAGTGGATAGCTGTTCAAAAACGATTTTTCGAATTCCGCCGTGTTTTTGCACTGAAATCCTCGTTCAAAGTTCCCGCTTGAGCACGCCCATCAAACTTGAACGCGATAGTATGGGCAAAAACACGGCGGAAAACTTTTTGAACAGCTATCTACTCTTTATGTACATACCAGAACCTCAGAAAAACAGAAGACGATACAGACACTTAAAGTCTTTTCAAATAACAAGCAAAATGAAAACAAGGAATTTCCATTCATAAGAGTTCACAATCAAAGCAAACATTTGACAAAAACTTAAATTTTCGGTAACATCCACATAGTAGACGTTTCGAAATGGCGATACCCATTATATTGAGTAGATGCATGAGGACAACATGAAGACCACCAAATGAAAGCAAAAATTTGACCAATTTATTAAAATCTAGACAAGCGTGAGGATTGTTGATAAAAATATTAAATAAAACCATTGTAGTTGCTCCTAAACAGCTCCAATCTGATGTAACAACTCCCTACCTTTGATTTTGCATCTGCTTTTCCTTGTTTAGAGGGTGCAGGAGCCTTCTGGGCCATGGCTGAGGCGAGGGTCCGGCTCATTCCACTTGCCACTCTGGCGGCCTCCTCGGCCAATGCACCTTTACGTTTGGTTTTCTCGTAGACTTCATTCTCGATATACGGCTTCACTAGATACGCACCTCGTATCCTAGAAACAGTATAGCAATGAGTTAAAACAGCACAAGCCGCTTAACAGGTTGCTTTCAGTCCCAAGTACCTCCTTAACCATTGGGCATCAGGGCCCAGTTGTTTAAAGCACGACTAAGCTAATTCCGGGTTAGAGTGAACTTTGAGTGTTGTTTAGTAAATGCTCGATAAAAACATTTCCGAAAGATTTTCACCCTTAAGTTTTGACTGAAATTTAACTTTACTTTAAGCCTAAAATTCGATTTACGAAACCTTCTCAACGAGGAGATGAAACTTTTAAGCCTGGATTAGCCTTAATCGGCTTTCGAACAACCGAGCCCAGGTTTCTTTAATCGCGCACAAGGAGTAAAATCTGTGTGCCAACTCCATTTGTGCAAGATTTTCATTGGAGTTAAGGAAACTTCCAGAATTAAACGATAAGTCAATTTGGGTACTATTCGGTCGGCAGACTCCCTTTGCAGTTCCATATCTGAAACGCCATTTGCAAATCAAAAAACTAAATGTGATGGCGCAGTGATGGGACAAGAAGACAACAAAAAAGGAATTCAAATTTGGGCAATTGAATTCGTACTTTCCGTTCTAAACGTTGACGCGGAAAAAGTGGAGTGCCCAATACGGTTTTCCGTTGGTCGCTGTTAAGTGTTGATTGGCTTTCGTCACCCTGTTTTCATTCTAGTCACGAAAAGCGCTGTTACAATGGTTCTTCCTGGCTTCTCCACACCTAGCCTGCGTGATACTCCGTTCGAGTGTATACAGCGGTTTTCAATTGAGTGTCGAAAGTAATTCTCGTTTTGCTTTGGTTTTGCCTTACTTCGCTCTGTGATTGGTCAGCAAAACTCGCGCCACTTTCTCAACCAATGAGAAGCAAAACCAAAATCAATAATGGCTTGCACTCGCGGATTTTCCCGCGCTTGGCGTCGGTTACTTACAATCAATGTCTGTAATTCTGATTGGTTCATCATGAGCTGTTTGAGTCTGTTGGGGTTTGTCAGTGCAATTGCTTTGGTTTTGGTTTAACAAAACTCAATGGGCAACCTTCACGACAGCGTCATTTGACTAATACTACCAGAATTCAGTTTATAATTTAAATTCTGTAATTCCAGCGGGGTAAAAAATCAAATCAAATCAATTTATTTAAGCTCGATAGCGTTAGGAGTGGCTGCCCAATCTCTCGAGCCGGGGGCTCATGTAAAAAAACGTTCGAGCATTCCGGATCGAATTCGAATTTAGAAAGTGTTGGTCTTTGAGGAGAGGGGAAAACTGGAGTACCCGGAGAAACACCTCTTGGAGCAAAGAAGAGAACCAACAACAAACTCAACCCACATATGACGTCAATTCCGGGAATCAAACCCGGGCCACATTGGCGGAATGCGAGTGCTCTCACCACTGCGCCAGCCCTGCTACCCAAAAATGACAATAGCTATAATTAGCATGAGAAAAGCAAAACCGAAGGATTCTGCTAGCTGTAGTTAAAATAATGGCGTCACCATGCAAATGTCCTATTGAATATCGCACTAAATGGGTAATTAAGTGTAGAGCAAAGTGTCCGGTATCGTAAGGTATACACCGACCTTTCACACCCGGGTATAGGAGAGGTGCCATGTTGACATAAGCCACTCCATGGTAAGATATTGGAATATCTTCCTCCGCCGATCCTTGCTTTCCTTTCGCCTTGGTAGCTTGTTGAACTGGAGTTCTCATTATCTCCACAGGCCAGTAGCGATTCTGAGCAATCTTGTTCTGCAAACTGGAAAAGAACCAACGAAGAATGTCAAAAATTTGTAGAATTGGTACAACAGCCAGGGGACTCGGTAAACAGCTGACACCGTAGACTTGAAGTCCCAGTTGCACCAATTTGGCCATCGACCTTAACATTAATTAGCCATTGCTTCTATTACAGGATACCTCAGACTCTCTCAACCACTAAGAACGAAATTTCGATGAATAAAGTTAGGAGAATTTCACCTTTCAGCAGCCTCTGCACTCAGAAAGCAGCGCCTTTCTGCATTCCAGGTCACGTGGTTTTTCTCGTTAGTTGCTTCATGGCGGAACGCAACATCTTCTTTATCTCTGAGATCTCCGTCTTCATCTTCAAACGGCACTTCTTCAATGGCACTGAAAAACAAAACAAAGACTCGTTTATTTGCTACGGTTGTTAAACGGCTGTGTCACGGGTATTTTAATGTATTTAGAGTTCCAAATTCATTGCTAATACACAGAATGGCCTTGGGACTCTGAAAGGCGGAAGACATCGGGTAATCCATGACATAATCGGTTAGTAACGATTCTTACTAGGCACTAGAGGAAACTTGAAAAACAGCCGACAGCCGTTTTTCAAGTTGCAACCCCTAACCCTCCTCACTATCCTTGGCCAAGGGCGCTAATTTATCGTTCCACTGCACTAGCAGATTACTGCAGTTTCAACTAAAACCAAACACTGGAGCGTTGTTTTGAGCTTCCATCCATACAAACATCCCTTGTGACCTGATAAGTTAACTCAAAAATTTCAAATCACAGACCCTTGAACGTCATTGGCCCTTTTTATACTAGAGACGCATTATCCGTCCAGACGAATTATGCGTCTGTCATTTTATCAGACTAGTGTAAAAGACTGGATGAACTATATGAGACGCATAATCCGTCTGGGACGAACTTGGACAAACGTTTGTTGTGTCTGTTTAGTTCGACTAGTATAAAGACGGGCACGAGACGCATTATGGGTTTCGACGAACTATCCGCTTTAGTATGTCTTGAAAGACGCACTAAATAAGATGGTTCGTCTAGACGCATAACGCGTCTTGCCCCCGTCTTTATACTATTCGAACTAAACAGACGCGCTACAAATGTTTGCCCAAGTTCGTCCCAGACGGATTATACCGTCTCACTCTCTAGTAGAAAAACGGCCATTGACGCCAATTTCACTATAAAGGATTTACAGCCATTAACCATGCTTTCCGCACAGCGCCTTAAATACTGATTACCCTGCTTTCAATGCATTACATAATTTGTATGAGTTTTCAATCAACTGTTGTCCCAGAACTAAAGAAAATTGACCTGTGCTTTAGTAAATGCGCCCTGTTTTAGGAATTCCCTGGAATAGAAATATTTGGAATTTAAAAGGTAATCATGTTCGACATGTTGTATTGTTTGGGACCCAGTCTGTTTTCGGGATCAATGGAATAGCATTCTGTTCAGTCTGCTCAAGATACCGCGGAACCTCGATTTAAAGAAGTGCCAAAAGACTGGGGAAATTGGTTCGTTATATCGAAAACTTCGTTATAACGAATTTGCGGGAAAACAACACAAATGTTCGTTATATCGAGGTTTAGTATAAATCTACTAGCGTTCTATCACGAATGCCGTTCTCTGATTGGCTACGCTACTCACTATCTATTCTATTCTCACTATCTATTCACATATGTGTTTTATTGATATGTGGGTACTTGAGCCTGAGCATTAGCTATGCCATGCTGATGAGGCCTAACAAGGCCGAAACAGCTGTCCATGGCTGCTAATGCTTGGGCTCAATCTTTGCTTTGGTAGATTTAAGGGGTAATGCCCGCTACCATGTGGCCTTAGTGCCTTTAGAGTGGCTTCAGCTTACCAAATCACATTAATTTGTGAAGTATCCTTTTTTTAGACAAGTTTGTCACCCTTCCTCCGGTTTTTCTAAAGGCCCATCCCTAAGTATCTACTTCTAGCCAATCTATTATATTAAAAATGTGAGATAAAAAAATGTGAATATAGAAACCTGCGCGGGGAATGGCTTGTTGACACTGGGCAGAAAGGGTTAAACAATAGTGCAATCTCACCTGTCAGCAATGTAAAGACAGGACCCAGAGGCACTGGGAGCAGCAGACCATTTACGCTGATTACAACCTTCCTAACGACGCAAAAGTAAGCCATATTTAATAGATTGGTTTTCAATTGAGTGTCGAAAGTGAACTACATTTGCGGGAATTACTAAACCACGAAACGGCGAAACGAAACACAGAAACAGCTATTTTGTTTTTCCACTTTTTTTTCAAATACCGAAACTCACAAGGTAACTAATTTCACAGATGTTGGTCATGTTGAGAATTTTGTAGCATCTGCAAAGAGGATAGGCTCGGTTTTCCATCAGTGGGTGTCTCGCTGCGCCCGCGATTCATTAGATAAGCGATATGGGTCCAGTTGCTCGAAGCATGGTTAGCGCTAACCTGTGTTAAATACCATGACAACCTATAGGTTTTAATACATCTTAACCAATGGCTAGCGCTAACCATGGCCCAGTTGCTCGAATCATGGTTAGCGCTAACCAGGGTTAAATACCATGACAACCTAAAGGTATTAATACATCTTAACCAATGGTTAGCGCTAACCATGGCCCAGTTGCTTGAAGCATGGTTGGCACTAACCCGTGTTAAATACCATGACAACCTATAGGCTTTAATACATCTTAACCAATGATTAGCGCTAACCATGCTTCGAGTAACCCAGCCCTGGACACAAATTATCACTCAGTCTCCTTGAAAATCTATTGAGACAATGGTAAGCTGTTCGCACTGCTGAATCTTGACCAAAACTCGCACAAGTTTGAGCCAAATTAAGACACAAATCATAGCTTCGGGCATTAGTAAACCATGAAAAAGCGAAACGAAACACCAAAACAGTTATTTTTTTCTACTTTTTTTTTCTCGAACACCCAAACACACTAAGTGAACTGTGAGGATCATTCTTCATGTTCATTTGATTTCATTTCCGCAGTTTATATATGATTCATTTCATATACCATTCTCACTCATTTCTTTCACGGGAACATATGAACCCACAATTGACCTGCTCCCAACGTCAGTGGCTTCATAGCTCAGTTGGTTAGAGCATCGCACCGGTAATCGCGAGGTCACGGGTTCAAACCCCGTTGAAGTCCTGAATTTTTTTCAGGCTTCTTTACGCAATTGCATAAATTGAGTTCACAACTGCGAGGATCATTCTTCATTTGATTTCATTTCCGCAGTCCCTATATGATTTATTTCATATATCATTCACACTGTTTTAGTAGTGTTCATAGCTGCCTTAAACTACCTGAATTTTTTTTTCAGGCTTCTTTTCGCAATTACATAAATTGCGTTCACAACTGCGAGGATCATTCTTCATTTGATTTCATTTCTGCAGTTTATATATGATTCATTTCATATACCATTCTCACTAAGCTAATAGTTACAAATACCAATGCTGAACAGTTGAACAGTTGATTTTATTTATTTGCTATTAGTTAAATACAGAATTACCTGACCCGCAGGTAGCAAAGCTAATCTAGGCGGGCCAGGAGATAAGGAAAAATGAAAGACTGCTAAAAGGAATATGTATGTATGCAAGCAAATTAAATCGAAAGCAAAGAGCGAAACTGCGAGTTACATGTAACATTCGGGAATTGCGTTTTTATTCTGTTGACCGCCTGGCAAATAATCCTCTTATGAGGGGTTGCTGTATGGGAAGATTGATAATGATTCGCGGGCTCAACATGATCACCCTCTGCTGAAGTAGTCAGTCAGTTTCGGTGTTCGAAAAAAACTAAGTAGAAAATATAGCTGTTTCGGTGTTTCGTTTCGCTGTTTCGTGGTTTAGTATTAATGCCCTGCGTGTGCTTTGGTTTTGCATTGCTTCGCTCTGTGATTAGTTGGCAAAACCAATGTCCCTTTCGCAACCAGTGAGAAGCAAAACCAAAACCATTTGCATTTAATTTGCTTTGGATTCTGGTTAATGTCACTAGTTCATTGCAACGTGTGCTCTGTGATTGGCTGGAGTAATTGCTTTGTTTCTGGCTTTACAACACTCAATCGAAAACTGCTCTGTAGTGTCGTAAAACCAAACCCAAAGCAATTACTCTGGCCACTCACAACGGATGCAAACAGCACAATAAGCCAATCAGAACTCCAAGCAGTTACAGTATATGCAGCTGGTGCCAAGCATGGGAAAATTAACATATGTGCAAGCAAGTACTAAGTTGAGTTTTATGGAGGTGGTCATATAAAAAAAGAAACCAAAAAACAAAAGACAAAATGAAACTCACCTTTTCACCCGGGGCCCGAAGGGTACCATTGGATAACACAACTGTGTTCTCCTTCTGTTAAAGCAATAATAACTAGCACATGTAAATTGTGACTTTAGTCTGTATCCAACAACAATTTTAAGGTGGCTCCCACCTGTTTCTAGCACTTTCCACCTGTTGTACTTTGATAGATCATCACTACCAATCTTTATAAGTTGTTACCTTTATAGTGGTACCAAACAAACACCCAATCTTTGGTGAACAAGTCACTAAAATCTTCCACTCAATAGGTTACCATAGCAACAATATAACCTGTTAGAAACGTCGTTAATTTTAGTTTTAAGCAAAAATAACCCAAAAACGAGCACAGTGACCCCCATTTTTTATTATTGAAAATTAATATTAGTGCATCAAGATCCAACTTTTTGCAAACTTTAAAAAACATTGTACTTGTGGATTCAGAGCCACCTTAAATTATCGAAATTTAAGGTGGCTCTGAATCCACTAGAAAAATTTTTCTTTAACTTTGCCAAAAGTTGTATTTTATTCTGCTAATTATTTCCCAACAATAAAAGATGGGGGTCACCGAACTCATTTTTGAGTTATTGTGGCTTAAAGCTAAAATTAGGGGTGTTTTAAACAGGTTATAGTGTTGCTATGGTGACTTATGTCAAAAAAAAGTTTCATAACTTGTTCACCAATGATTGGGCATTTGTTTGATACCACTGTAAAGGTAACAATGTACAAACATTGATTGCAATGATCCATCAAAATAAGTGCTGAAAAAAGCTGGAAACAGATGTGAGCCACCATAAGGTCAGCGCACACTAGCTACTGCTAGGTGACAGACAAGTCAGAGGGACAAATTGTGCGGACAAGTCTTAAAGACAAGATGCCTCATGTGACCTGCCTAGTTTCATGCAAAAAAGCTGTTGCAGTGACCAAATTTTGTCCCCTATGACCTGCCAAATGAATCAGACCAGTTTGGAATCATGTGACAAGTCACAGGGACAAAATCCTGTGCACTCTAGCGCCCCTGGTACATGTATCTGTTAAAAAGACAATGAAACATCTGGATACAGTCTTGCACGGCTTAAAGTAACCTTCCTTTAGTACTGAATTATAGTTAAGTCCACACTGTTATTCAGGAAGTAGCCACTTGGTTTATCAGCCATTTACAACAGCACAAGAGCTGTACATAATAGGCCATTTCTGAATTACCTTTGGCCTCCTCTTCAAAGTGAGGCCTGGTGCACAACTATTCATATGAAAATGAGTTTAATTTGCATGTGAATGGAAACTAATTTTCACATGAAAATATGAGCACCAGGACTTGCTTTGAAAAAGAGGCCAAAGGTAATTTGGAAATGGTCTATTAGTACATACATTGTATCAAGCAGGTCATAAACAGTTCCACTTTTTTCCTTCCTTCCTTCTTTCTTTTTTCTTTCACTTTTTAATTATCGACTGGCTGACTGATGAAAGAAGTTGCAAAAAACGGTTCAAAACTGCTCAGATGACTTTAAGGAGAAAAATGGTGAAGAAATCAAAATTGTACCTCGGAGAACACAATTCAATTATCGGTAACAATCATTTCAAGTATCACAGTTCAAAATGGCCTCCATGCTGCAATAATTAAATAACGCACTATAAAAGAAAGCTAAATACATGTCTTGATAAAATTAAATTAAGATTTATGATATTGATCTCTAGCATTCTTCATAATTGGCCTTCTTACCTCACTGGACAAGGGTACAGGTAAGCTGACAGTGTAATTGAACTGTTGAGCCATCTGAATCTGCCACACCTCTGGTACAGAGAATGCACTATCCACATGCACACTCAGCAGATTGCTGTTAATTGCAGCCAAATTGAATATGAATACATTATAGAAATTTAAAGTGTAAGTACTATAGATGGATGACCAACACGGCTACATTAAGAACTTTCAAAAAGAAAGCCTGAACTTTTTTCTGGTAAGAATTTCATTTACTTTCATTATTTTTTGGCAGTGTCCTTTGATTCAAATTCTTTAATCTGCAGTACTGTCTTTAATTTATGATTCCATGTAAGTTCATTTATCCTCACTGCTATTAACTCTGACATGATCCTTGACAACACCAAACAACAATATGAGCTTAATTAGCTGGGCTGACACATGCAGCTTACATGTGGTTGGCAAAGCACTGCACCAGTATTTGCAGAGGTCTGTGGTTTCTACATGTAATCCTGTTTAAGCTCAAAAAAGATTTTAGGTTTCCTTTTCACAAAAACCAATGTTTATATCTTGCACCCTGACAGCGGTGATGGTCAATTCCATTAACTTACTGCATGTACATACATTGTACATGTAGACTCACCATAATCATCATCTGTATTTATTATATAAATACCAATGAAATACAACTGTACCAGGTGAGCTTTCATGCGAAAACAATCTTCACAAGTGAAAATAACATGTTATCTTCACACGTGAATAGATCACCATTGCTATGGTTACATAATAAATTGTGCCTTTCACAGCAAAAGTGAAATGGTTTGGTATTTCATTGGTGTTTATATATATAATAAAGAGAACATTACGTGGTCACTTGGAGATATGAAATTTCTCTTTTTTTTTTCAACTGACTCCAAGAGAAATTTTGTATCTCCGCGTGGCCATGTAATATCCTCTATATAAAATAATTTAATACACGTATATCAAGTCTGAGCCATTGTATAGCAGTAACAACCTAATGACTTAATATTCAACAAAAAGTTAACTAAAGACACTTCAAAATTACAGTGTACATGCATGTGCCAGTAAAAAAATGTATTTTATGATCCGCACTAATTAAAAAAAGTAAAAGTAGTGATTAGGCCAGTTTGCACTCATACATGTACTTACATGTAGTTATGTAAACACCAGTGAAATACCAATTAACCCACTTCACGTTCACTGCAAAAGGTGCAATGTATTACATAACCATAGCAATGGTGATCTTTCCTCATGTGAAGATAACATGTAACAGTTATTTTCATATACAAAGATACACCTGTATCATTTTTTCATTGGTGTTTATACATGTATAATAAATCATTTTTATTAATTCATACAAACCTGTTATTCAGTTGTGTTTCTGTAAGCAAGGGTTGAGATACAGAGACATGGACCTCAATTTCAGGCTGAAATGATTCAAACACAAAACAAAAACATTACATGATGCTGCTCAATTAAAAGATTAAAATGAAGTACAATGAAAAATTAATTAACTCTGGTCTTGGACTAATACTGATGCCACACGGGAATGAAGAGGGTATGACATCCCTGTCAAAATGTGCCAGCAGTCAGCAGATTTGCTGCCTACAGTCAATTATTTGCCCTTTACTTCACACTTGGACTTCACTGTGAGTTCTCTAGCAGGTAAGGTTTGCTGGCAGTTGCTGCCTGTTGTATGCTGATTAAGTAAGAATAAGTGATGCTGTACACATACAGTGTGTACATAGATGTATTACGGATGGTACCCCTTGACCTGATGATAATTTACATGTAAATACATGTACAGGGGTGTTTACATGTCTAAATAAATTATCTAATCCCTACTTGTCTGTTAACCAAACACCATGCCAGCAATTACATTTTAAAAATGCTCAGCTTGATTCATTTCACACTACCAAGAAAATACAGAAGCTCTCACAAATTAAAGCATCTACAGTAATTTCCTCATATTACCATGCGTAAGACACTTCTTGGTGTAAAAAAGAAAAACATTTAAACCAGTTCAGGAAAAAAGTGAACACAGTTACAGTAGATAAAAAAATGCAGTTACCTATAACAAGTTTGTCCAGAGAACATACACTGTACATAGTCAGCTTATATACTGTCCTCTGTCAATTCTACACAGTGACTGATCAGTTGAAAGTGAGATGCAAAGTTCTTTGATAAAAAACTATTATAGCCAATAGAATGTTGTGAACTAATGAGTATTGGATCTTGCCATTGTTTTCGCTAAAAATAGAAATTAAGCGTAAAGAAACTCCTTCCTGTTTATTTATTAATTAAAATAACTGAGTAGATTTAACACTGCATGTACAAAGAATACAATCTTACCAGAACTTGTTCTGTGGTGACTGTTTCAGTTGGGAGGGTGACAGGATGAACAAACTGCAGTACACTGAACTTTGTTTCACCTAAAACAAAAGACAAAATAGTGAGTGTTTCCTAAAAATACATGTGTTCAACAATCACCAATTTATTGCCCTAAGATTTTTAGTTTAGAGGGCAACAAATGGTTGTTAAAATTACACACATCTTGTCTACTTTCACAGGACTCGTTACAATTAAGCCTTCATCTTCAGTGTTCAAAGCTGTCTTAATTAGAATCTTGAGGCTTTTTCTTTTCAAAAGCTAAAAACCACCTGGGGTTCCTAGAAAATTTGCCAGTCCCACTGTCTCATGAAGTTCAACAGTTGATGGTTTGCCACCTCTGGTAATTAAATCGTTAGGCACATTTTAAAATAGCAGTCATGACTGTATAACTGGTAAGGATCAATAACATTGGTAAGGAAAATGAAGTCTGTCGAGTGAACATTTTCTTACCATGAAGCAAAGGAAGCAAATCAATGCAGGACTGACCCAAGACATTGATTTTCTCTTCTTTTCCTTTCTTGTCCTTGGGTAGTACTTCTATGACAGTGACTGTAAATAAAAGAGTCCATTTGAATTTAAGTAATAGCCCCTAAACATTACATGAGGCTTTAAACTTAAAGAAAGAAGTAAAGTAAACTAAAGCTTCATTTAAGCAGAGCAGCCCATTCAGCTCAACGGTTGGTATCCACAGGGACCCTGTACTATAAATAATATCAGGTTAAAATTACAGTTTTTTTTGTATGTACAAAGATTAAAACACTCACACTATTGTATATGTTAAAAACTAATTAAAAACTATATTAAAATCTAATGATAATACTAATAATGATCATGGCAGTGGGCAGCTCATTAAAAACATTTTTGCTCAGCTGAAAAGAAATGTGTTTTTCTCAAAATATGATTCCACCCTGCAGGTGAAAAATGACTTGTAACTGATAAACCTACAGCTGTACATTGAAGTGTCACACCAAACAGCCCTTGCTAAATACTGGTAGTGTGTGCATTAATTAAGCCTGGCTTGTCTTGATAAGTAGAACTGTTCAAATATTGATTCTGCAATGATTGATTAATCAATCAATCAAATTAGAACAATTGACTGATCAACTCATTGATTCATAGACTGATCAATTGCTAAAAATGGAACCAAGATGGGGTAGTTTGACTATTTGTCATTGGCCAGATTGTCATTTAGCAATTGGCCAGAATCATGACAATGCGAGTTTGTAAACAAATTACATCTCTCTGAAGGAGTAAATTCTTCAGATTAAAGGATAGTCATCAACTGTATATCAACACCACATCATAGTAAAAAAGTTGAAACCATGAATGATTAATTGAGGGGTTTTATGCAAAACTATCGTAAATCACTTTGTACAGTGTAGTTTAATCTTTTGTATTTGCATGCTTGAATTTTTGCAAACCAGCAGAAAACAAAATGCATCACACTGTAATTAACAGTTGTTTGACTTAAATTAAGACCATGTGCAAAAATTCAGGCAAAAAGTATTTCACGCAAGATGAACAGCAAAAAGCACTTTCACCCAAGATAAACAGTTAAAATAATTTTCACGTGAATCGTGTGCAATCGAATTTCACAATTCAATGTACCGAGTATGCAAATTTTCTACCATCTTAAGCTAAAGAATATCTTTAGAACTAGTTAAGTTTTTGTCCAAATTCTTGAACTGTTGTCATTTACTTTGATTTTAATACCATTTTCATTCCATATTTTCCATTTGACGATGAAAATGAATCCGTCGACAGACGATAGGGATTAAATTTCACTTCTTATGCAATTACGTACGTTTTGAAGCCAATTTGAAGCCAACAAAAATAGTGAAGTATTTTGTTCCATGTTTTTCACTGTCGTCATTTACGTTGATTTGTGATACGATTTTTATTCCACTGGTTCCATTTGACGACGAAAATGAACCCTTCAAAATCGTTTCAATAATGACCAAAGCACGTGAAATGCCAGTCAAAGCTCTGTTTCGAAGCGGAAACCGACAGGAAACAGCTTACTCTTTTAACCCTTATTTTGCCCTTGAACATCGTTAACTCTAATTTTCGGTGTTGCTCATGAACAGAAGTTGTTGGTATTGGCCAAAACCTATCTTCAAGTAAAAACAGCCGTCTTTAATATTTTATTCTATTTCTTGGACGACAGCAAGCTTTTTAAGCACTGAGTTAGAATCAACTCGACGACCGACCACAAGTAATATTTTCCACACACCCATGCAACTTTTCCCTGGACTCATTGAAAACGGACGGACTTCTCGTCATGCTGATTTCCCTCTCTTGGATGAATTCTCCATAATGTTTCCGAATTTTGATGAACTGTTTCAGGGCTTCGACGGCCCGTGAGACAGCACCCACTTTGGCCACAATGAATTATCGGAATGTTATGCCCTCCACGAGCAAAAGACACTCTGCAAACATCAGTGATTTTTTTGCCCTAAACTCCAAAAACACCTCTCCTTTTCGGAAATTCTAGCACGGTAACCTTTCAGAAATGGACCAAGACTAGCAAGACTTGCGGATCTAAAGACTTCGTGATGTCCTTCGACCACCGAGCGAACAGGCAACTGACATAATTCGATTAAACCAAACAAGCTAGTGCAGATTGAGTCGGAGCTTCGGCAGACACGTCGCGTAAGTACCAATGTTTTAACCGCCAAAACTTTTACTCTACATCACACTATGGAACAATCCTTTCTACCTGTCGATCATTTCATGTGCAGTTTCAGTTTTACCCTTCAGTTACGAGCATTTGGCGCTAATAGTTTTCAAATAAATAATACCCTTGGGCATTGCTTCATGCATGTTAATAAGGCAGACATATGAAGGGCTGAGAGCATAAACTGCCCATGTGTAATTTTAGGTCGTTTTTCGATTTTCCTCGGAAATGAAACAAATTTTTGCATGTGACTTGCAAGCAATTTGATTCAAAAACATTTTCCAGTATTTTTATTCACTGATTTTTGTTTCATTTCCGAGCAAAATCGAAAAACGACCTAAAATTACACATAGGCAGTTTATGCTCTCAGCCCTTCAATTGTCATGGTCCGTTGGAAGAAGCACTACAATAGTATACATTATTATATCTCTCTTAGTATGGGCGCTGTGATTGGTCAATTTTGCAGGCTGTATTCTACAGTATGGCCCGCTTGACTTCAAAATAGTTTTCTTTCCCACGTGCCAGATTAACCTCAGAGATATAATAAATATCTTACTAACCTCATTTTCTCGGTCTGTACTATAAGTTACGGATCCTCGTTTTTTCCCATTAATTTATGGCCCGCGTGCTTTGCGCTTGGGCCATAAATCAACTGGAAAAAACTCGGTCCATAGCTTACAGTACAGACCTCGAACTCGGTTAGTAAGCGGTATGTACAGTGTGAAATTATCTAACACCAACCTGTTACAGGTTTATATGATATCGAGTCCAAGGAAGAAGCATCCTCAAAGGAACAATCAAAGGAAGCACTAAAATTATACTCAGTGCTGTGTGTGTCTGTGTTAGCTTCAACCTTGGGTGACTCTCCAAGCAGATTAGCTCCAAACTCAAGTCTTACCAAAGAGTTCAGTGAATCGCCTTTTGATCCTTTCTGTAAAGGAAACACAGCAGTATTCTATTATGCATAATAATTTGGCCTTATAATCTCAATTTCCCTAAAATTTGCTCTAATACTTTGGCTTACATGTACAGTACACGACTTGGTTTCTGACGTCGAATTTAATTAATTCCGTCGAATATAAAGCTGTTGCCCAATCTCGTACCGATCGTCGGGTACCGTAATAAAAACATTGACCAACACCAAGCGTTGTCGTGCGACAGTCGAGCCAGATAAGTACGTTTTAAACTCTGGAACCGTGGCCCTACATTACATATGTTTGGCCTAAAAACCTGCAAGCTTAAGACAGGAAAATCCCCTAATACATGCACAAGGACTGCATGACTACAACAAGGCAATGAAACTGGCTGCACACTTACTCGTCGTTTAGAGCTTTTGACTGATTTCTTTTAGCGTTGGCAATAACAACTCTACACCTATTCGTAGGAGATGCTCATTCGGTGATCGAAAGAAAGGGAAAAAAAGGAGTTAGGATATATAAACACGAATAACCGCGTGAGTTTGCCGATCAACGCAATTTAGCTGTACTTACCAGATTTTTGCATCGCACTACCATTATAACAATCGATTCCGGTGCTCTGATGTTTGCTACCTCTTCTTCGTTTGCCATTGCGTTGGTATTGAAGATTTATGACCGCTTAATTTATGACTCAAACTTGATTTCTGCCCTAAACTTTGCTGAAGACAACAGCCGCCATATTTTCTTTCTCAGTTTCACTATTGCTATGACAACTGGCGCCCTGATAGTCAACCGCTGGCTTTTGTTTCCGCAGGCCTACTCTCAGCGAAAACCCGGTTTAATGTGCCGAAGGAAGAAAAAATGTGTGTCCAAGCCAATAAGTATCTGTTCGTGAAAATGAATATACGAAAATCATATATTTGAATGGCGGATTAAGGAATGAATATGAGAATGATCATTGCAGTTGTGAACACTACTTTAAAGTAGTGAAAATGAAGCCTGAAAAAAAAAATCAGACTTGTACGGGATCCCGCGCGTACAAGCCAATTTTTTTTTCAGGTTTTATTTTCACTATTGCTTAAGTAGTGTTCACAACTGGGATGATAATTCACATATTCAAGTATCTGTTCGATGGTGAAACACAAGAGAAGCATGCCTGTTGTACAAAAAAATTCAATCAAATAACGCCAAAAAAAACTGGATACCAGTCCCATGCGTCCTACCGACCTGCAATCAGTTAGAGAGTTAAAGATTTTAGAATCTGGATCTGACCTATGCGGAAATCGGTCAAATTTTTGGAAAATTGCTTTCTTTTATTGTTTTGTATTTTTTTTTTTTTATGAACTAAACATAAATTGCTAATCAAACCGAATAATGAAAAAACGAAAGATCGATTTCTAGTGAAAGAAAATACGTTTTTGGCAACGATTTATATGTCATTCAGAACCCTTGCAATCACACTGAAATCATCAACCAAGCGATTACATTACGTCATATTGAACTGCCAAGCTCAGCAAATAACTGCATTTGTGCTGAGCCAGATCAGATCATACAACTTCAGTATTTACACCTCACAGCCAGTTGTTTCCAAGATCACTCCGCCCAGGGGAGCATCGCTTGACTGCACTACTTCAGGATTTTGTGAGTTTTCCGATATTTCAACCTGTAGCGACCACTTCTGAATCAGTTCACTTTAAAGGGTGGCAACATCCGTCACGCTAGGGTCAAAACTGGATGGAGTAGTCAAGCTTCACCAGTCCATCTCGCACAATCAATTTGCCGAGAGTAGGGGGAATTGGGATGAGACTCTTGGATACAACTCGATGGACTGAAAATGGCTTGTGTAATGAGTTAACGGATGAATCAACGGGTGGGTTTGCCGTCAAACAATTTCGCCACTTTAGATCACTGCTCGCTAGTTTTGTTCTAGGCTAAACAGTCTCTGTAGCAACAAACACATTAATGCAAGTTACCATTTCCCTGAATATCCCTTCTGGCCACAGGCAAATAACATCAAGCTATGTCCATAATGTCGTGTCAAGTAAAATTCTTTATTTAGACACGGTCTGAATTTTTATATCTATACTATTTAAGAACTCGTTTAATTATACAAAACTATAAAATGCATTAATTAACGTTGAAGGGGGCACTGTCATCTCAGAACTCAAAAAAACGCGCCGAAAACGTCAATTCAATCCTTTCCATCCGTTAGAACAGACAACCGTAAGTAGGCTCAGTGCAGTAAGACACACTTTGCTAACAAAACCTAACCTTTTTTCAAGTGTTACTGTAATAGTGTGACAGCGCCTCTTAAAAACACACGAATTAATCATCGCCATTTTGTTGACAACCTCTGCTCACTATCTATCACAGAATAGATAGCGAGTAGCGTAGTAAATCAGAGAAGGGCATTCGTGATAGAACTCTAGTAGATTTATACTAATCAGAAGCAAAGTAATTGTTAGTAAAAAATGGCCAGTTAGGAGGAGGAAGCTAGAGAGTACATCCGCCATGCACGTCTTATTTCAAGGGTAAATTCGTCTCAGGTTATTTTGCGAAAAAGGATGCCTTTTAATTACTGAATATGGATATTCTGTGTAATAACTACCTAATATCAACGAAGTACATTTTTTACAATATTTTTAATTGCACATAGTATATAAATTTACACTTAATATTTTAATATTTTTCAATATTTATTTTTTGCTATTCTTTTCATGATGTTGTGGCAGAACCTGTAAATTAGCAATATATTGAACATATAGAGCTAAGTGTACTTGACGACGTTAAATTTTATTAATAAAAAAAATAATAATAAACTCGCGTGTATTTTCATCGCTGTATGTGATCGGCCAATACCTACCCAAGTGGGATTTCCGAGGCTGGCAAATGATCGAAAAATAACCTGAGACGAAGTACCCCTGCAATAAGGCGTGTACGGCGGATGTACTCTCTAACCTTCTTTATTTTCTCTTGTTTGGCATTTATTGGCTGAAAATGGGTGACAATGCCCCTAAAACGTTGAAATGACTACTTTAAAAATCACATGCAGCTATGTTGAAACCTGCATGATCTGTAAAATCGTTCGATGTCGCTGCTGCCGAGGTTTCCTTTACATTTCCATGCAACACTTAATTTGTTATTCACTAAGAAAGTTTCCCACGTTAATATATTTCCTGTAATGTTTATAATTATCCCCTACCTTCACAATAATAACTTATAAACAAGCAAAAATGAACAAAAAAAAAAACCATGTTTCGGTGTCATCGTGATCCATTCAGTCAAGGTGACTAATAAGGTGACTATCTAACTATGCAATCTCGTTCCCAGAGGCTGCGATCCTTTTGGCCAGCGCCAAGGATCCGTTGCCCGTTCCGCTGGACAAGGGTAACGTAGGCTCTGGGGACGAGATTGCTAACTATGCGACTATAAAAAGCGTCCGCTAAATTTGTATAAAGAGGAATACGAACAATTAAACAAAATAGTTTCGCACGAATCCCTTATCAATTAGCAATTACAAAAGAAATCATGGCACCTATCCATCGCCTTTTTAAGAATTTTAAAGACTCCCCAGGACATTAATAAATCTTATTTTAATTACTGAATATGGATATTCCGTGTAATAACTACCTAATATCAACGAAGTACATAACGTGCAGTCGAAGTATGTACTAATTATGTAATGGTTTCGAGTGGTATACAATGTACCATGAAATATTCAACAAGTCACCTGTATTTCCTTGGTATGCGAAGAAAATACAGGTGACAAGTCGGATATCCTATGTTATACCACGACAAAGCTTTGCATATAACTATTTCATACCATGCCAAAGAAAATACATAGACCCATACAATCAATGCAACATAAGCCAAGTGCAAGATGGGAAGGGGGGACGAATACCGACTGGTATACAACGGCTTTCCCGCATTCTGATTGGCCGCACTTTCTACCGGCATGGTATAAAACAAGATATATACCTTCCTTATTGATATGCGATGGTTTTAATATATCACAAATCCAGGAGAGGATTCCCATGCAAAAGTGGAAGGGACGCTTGTCCCTACGCGGTCCTAGCTTCATTTGATCGCTTTAAGATACCATTCAAAAAAAACAAAAAAGACGAACAACAGCAACGGTGACATAACTGGTAACATAGACGCTAGAACCGGATGGATTCAGAGGTTTTTTGTTCTTCAATCACCTTAACCCTTAGCAATAACTGAAAGGCTAAAAATATTATATAGCCGCTCTTTCACAATTTACACCTTGCATTCCGAAATGAGAGGACTAGTGTGCCTACTCTTTTTACAAAGGCTACACCTTCTCCTCGAATTCATTCCTTGGCAGTTATAAAGCGGCGCCTCAATTGAGTATTGGCACAGGAACGCACGGGCTCCTGTATTGTCTGGCATTCGCTTTCATCTTGCTTTTCTAAAGTGGTTTTCAGTTGAGAGCCTTGGGTTTGCTTTACTTCACACCGTGACTGGATTGCAAGACTCGAGCTACTTTCTCTACTACTGAGTAGAAAAACCAAAACAAATGATGTCCTACCACAAAGAGGTTTTCGGCGGTTGACGCCAGGTACTCGGGATTGTTTCGAATTCTAGATCTGATTGGTTCGTCAGTGCTGCTTGCGTCTGTTGTGACTGGTGAAAGTAGAGCTGTAAAGCAATTACTCCAGCCAATCAAAACAGAGGCTCAGGGTGCAATGAGCCAATCAAATTTCAAAGCAATTACACGTAAGCGAGGAAAAGCGCAGGAATATACGCGCGTGCATGTCGCGATTGATTTTAGTTTTGCTTCTCATTGGTTGAGAAAGTAGCGCGAGTTTAATTTGCTGGCCAATCACACAGCGAAGTGATGCAAAATCAAAGCCAACGCAATTCACTTTCAATGCTCAATGGAGAACCGTTCCAGTTACTTAGGTTTTGGTTTGACGACACGCAATTGAAATATTGTTGTTCACCCTATGGCTGAAGATATAAAACCCGACAAAACAATTCGTGACGTGCTCCACGTGTCGAAGACGCGTTTTCCAGCGCTTCACGTCATTTAGATCTATATTTGCTAGAACTTTTGATTAAAATAATATATCCTGGACAAAAACTTTGCAACATGAGGATAATAAATACAATTATTGTTTGTTTAAAAATGTTCACGCACTAGGCTTAGAAGTCTAGTAAACAGCCTCATCTTCCAAAACCAACCAATTGGATCCGAAATGGAACAAAGAAACATGGCTAACCCAGGACAGTTTCTGGTTAGGAAAAGGGTGTGCCAACCTTGGAGGGGTGTTAGCAATGCCTTGGTATCACAAATACACGAGTGGGATTTTTTTTTGTTCCAGCTAGGAGACCTTTACGGTTTAAGAGATTCTTGCTCCATAGTCGTCTATCCACTCAAACAAACGTTCCTGAGCAACCCTTTCCGGTGGGAAATGTGCTTCTGATTAACTTAGCTTTTTCCCTATCAACTTGAAAGTGCTAAAAATGTAGTCCCTTTTTTGCGCAACAATTCTTGGATACTGATATTGCAAACATGTCATGAGATCTACAGTTTTAAACAACCTTCCAAAAACTTCCAAAAAGTTGGTCGGCTAAATGATGGCTTGCGAGCCTGAACTAAGGAAAGAGCGGATTACACACTATTCTATCGAAAGCTCTCAGTGATCTTTGATCATAACAGCTATTCAATCACACAATACCAAAACAAAAAACCAAAACACAAGAAAAGAGCCTCACGAAAGTTTGTAATAACACAATACCTAAAGCCATAGGGTTGCGCATTGCAACGAGAACTCTATTTTGAAATCCGCAAATTGGACTTTGATCAATTCATCTCTAAACTAATAATCACAATGCTTGCAGTCTGACACCAAAGACTTAATACATTCTATTGAGATTGGGCTCAACTTAGGGGAAGTTAATTATTTTTGAATATTTTATTTTGTAAATACTGGGATCACAATTCTGTATGAGGTCCCGTCCACGCTAATCCAGATAAATTTGAAAACGGTACTTTCCGTTCACAATACCATTTTCGAATTGTTTCACCTTCGGCCCAACACTCGGCTGCATTGAAAAGCATACGCAAATTGCGTGTTGCAACGTCATCGTTTCTAAGGAGTTTCGTTTTGCCAGCGTTTTCAAATATCTCCTCTCTTGAGAGCGTGTCCAAAAAGCCCGCTTTTCGGTGAGCGACAATGCCGTCATAGCGTGGGCGGAAGGTCAAACCGGAGAGAAGAAAAAGGATTTTCAAATTTATCCAGATTATTCAGAGGACACAAAGTTTAAAGAATAATTTTAACGGAGCAAGAGTCATTGCTTACCATCATTTCGCAAACTAACTCCATCTCGACTCATTTGAGGATTTTTTGATGCGTTGTTATTCTTTGTTATTGTTATTCCTTTTGTGGGTTCGTTCATGTTTGGTGCAATTTCCTGCCAAGTTAAACTTCATGTCACAGTGCTTGCACTTAAATGGCTTCTCTCCAGTATGTATCATCTCATGCCGCTTGAGAGTTGATGGTTGGCTAAAGCACTTTCCACAATGCTTGCATTTGTACGGTTTCTCTCCAGTATGTACTCGCTCATGCACTTTGCAATTCCCTGAACTGTGGAACCGCTTACTGCAGTGACTGCACTTGTAACGTTTCTGTCCAGTGTGTTTCACTTCGTGTGTCTTTACATCGTAACAAGTCTTAAAGGTTTGATCGCAGTGCTGGCATTTGTATGGTCTCTCCTCAGAATGCCGGAGCTCATGCGTCTTACGATTTGCAGGCTGGTTAAAACGCTTATCACAGAGCCTACATTTGTAAGGTTTCTCTCCAGTGTGTACCCATCCGTGGCGCTTGAAACTTGACGAATCTCTAAAACACATACCGCAAACCTTGCACTCGTATGGTTTTTCCCCCGTGTGAACACGTTCATGTCGCCTGCATAGGTTTGCGTCGCGAAACCACTTGTCGCAATATTGGCATTTGAAGGGCTTTTCTCCTGTGTGAGTTCTTTCATGACACCTACGACGTTTTGTCGTGCTGAAGCATCTATCGCAATACTTGCATTTATGAGGTCTAGGGGTTTCCTCTCCAGTGTGGTGTCGTTCATGCCGTTCGCAAGATAATTTATGAGTGAAACGTTGTTCGCAGTGTTGGCACTGGAAAGGTTTTTCGCCTGTGTGAAGGCGTTCGTGAATGCTGCGACCTCTCGTATCGCTAAACCATTTATCACAGTAGTTGCATTTATGAGGTTTTTCTCCGCTGTGCCGCCTTTCATGCGCTTTACAGGTGTACGAAAACGCGAACAGCTTATCACAATGTTTACACTTGAAATTCTTCTCCCCTGTGTGTATTCGCTGGTGTGCTCTAAGAGCGGCCGGGCCAATAAAACTCTTATCACACTGTGAGCACTTGTAAGGTCTTTGACCGGTGTGTATTTTCTCATGTTGTCTGCAACTAGACGAGGAATAAAAGCTTTTATCACAATGAATGCAGCTGAATGGTCTCTCTCCCTTGTGTCTTCGCTCATGCTCCTTCCAATCTCCCAGCTGAGCAAAAGCCTTATCGCAATACTCACAATTATAAGGCTTTTCGCCTGTGTGCGTGCGGACATGCGCCCGCAGAGGCGTTGAATTCACAAACCTCTTGTCGCAATAGCTGCATTGGTAAGGTTTCTCTCCGGTATGTGTTCGTTCGTGGGCGATAAAGGCTGTTTGACTAGAGTAATTCTTCTCACAGTATTGGCATTGAAAAGGTCTCTCACCAGTGTGCGTTCTCATGTGTCCTTTTAAACTGGCTCCACTAGAAAACTTACGCTTGCATTCGCTGCACGTGAATCGCCTCTTTGCGGCAGCAGTGGACTTTTTCGAGGTAGCAGTTGCTTTCTTTGAGGTAGTAGTGACTTTCCTTGAAGTAGCAGTGACTCTTTTTCGCTTTCTCCGTTTGCGTTTTGGTTGCGGCATGTTGCAGATGATGGAGGAAACGCATACAGTTTTCCACTTACTTTCAATACCAAGGGAGACCCTTGTTCCCCTAGAAGAAAAGAACGTTTCAATCAGCCTATTAACAGATGTAGAGTTAAAAATGTTTGCGGGGTGCAATTCTTGGGAATATTGCAATTTACCCTTAAGAAGCAAATCTTCGAAACTTAAAGCAGCTTTCTCACGTGTGTGTAATATAACTGAGACAGAGAGTGGAAGCAACGAAAACCCAAACATAATGCATGGTTTAGTTTTCTTAAAAACTACTTTGTCATTTAACCAAAAATATAAATAAGTCTCCTTGGCTACGGTTGACGAGGGTTAAATGGACTGCAACTTAAATTTGACCAACGTTCATCGTTCAAGTCAGGTTCTCCCCTTGTGTTGTGCAAATTTAACCAAATACGGATAATAGATATCTTTCCATTCCAACCAAATTTCGACCACCATCGTCGCTGGGACAAACCTGCTGGAAGGGTTGAATGATGGAACAAGGGTAGCAAAAATTATGTGCCTACAATGTACGTCGCAAACGTCGAAAACATCTGTTCAAGCAAGCACCGAAATCCCCCATTCAATTTTGTTCTTGCAACCAAACGACGCTGAACGCGAACGATGGTTGTCGTGTTGGGCTGTTTCAAAGACGCGTGACATAGATTGTGTGAGGCAGGAGAAGGCGTTTGGGTAATCTTATTGTGTGGCTTGGCGTAATTGGGAATAATCAGAATTCCATGATACTCAAGATACCCCCTGTAGGGGGGCTAGGGGTGGGATGGTCTCCGTATAGTACAATATATGTTGGGCCATGGCCAGCGGGGATACATTTTTCACCCCGTTGGTAAGCAACAGATTATAGCAAAATTTGAAAATTTGCTACAAAAATGGTGACTAAAATAGACTGTCAAGTAAAGGGTTAGAAATTAAACCCAAATCGAACGAGGCATATACATAAGTAACGCGCGCTTTTTTGTACTCGTGGCTTAAGAACGAGGCATACACATGTGTAGCGCGCTTTTTTCTGTCGGTTGCGCCTTTTTGCTTGTAGTTTAAACAACGAGGTATACACGAGTAAAGCGCGCTTGTTTGGACTCGTGGCTTAAATAACGAGGCATATACACCAGCTTACATATCATGCGCGACTTGACTTCAGGCGACGAGTCTAGTCGAATCGAATTAGTAAGAGTGGCAATTAAATAAAACTAACGAAATGTTTGTCATAATTTTACTAACTCCGCGCTCTTCCCTCTAAAAACCTACCATCCCTCCCTTCCCCCTCTCCCCACCCCCCCCCCCTTCCCCCCAAAAAAACAAATAATAGTAACTGGCAATTTTTCACAGTTAGAAGAGCAAAACTGGCAAATTTTCAAAAAAGTTAGAAGAGCAAAACTGTGGGTCTCAAATACAAAATTTTCTCCCACTGGAATATAACGTACATTTATGCCCCTTGAAACGTGCATTGCTAGGGCTGAGCTCAATTTCTGGGAAGGGAAACGTGAGAGCAAACTCGCGTTACTTGTCCCAAATATGATTATGATACAATGTACCGATGTGAATGCACAGAAAAAATAACAGGGGAAGGGGGATAATTTGGTGGGAAACTGCTTGCCTTGCACCAAAGCTGTGAAGAAACAGGCCTGTAACCGTATGTTCTGCGTCTAAATATAAACATAATTAGGTCCCGGATGTGACCCATCTGGGATAATACACCATTTTGCTAATGATCAGTTCCTGGTGAGTTGTGGGTAGATCCAGTCCTTTGTGGGGGCAAACGGTCAAAATTGCAATTTCAAATTACGTCCTGAAATGGCCGTTTGCCCCCACAAAAGACTGGATCTACCCACAATTCACCGGGCCCTGATCATTAGCAAAATGGTGTATTAATCGCGGTGCAAGCTGCTTAAGATAATTGATTTCGCTTGGTATTAAATGTCATTTGGTGGGTGGGGGTGGGGGGGGGGGGTGGGGGGATAGGGAGACCGATAACTTGCATCTGGGAAAATCTAGTGTCGAACCATGAGATTGCCTTTAAAGCGTAGTTCAGATTTCCTAGCAAAAGAAGACTTTGTATAAATTAATAACAAGGAACCAGGAGCCCACAAGCTCCTGTAAGGAGCATAATAGAAACACCAATATATCATAGCGTAGCATAATATTACTCCATAGTACAACACATGCAGATCATCTGCATAAAGCGAAAGTCATAACTCATTCAGATTTTATTTGTATTTAATTTTATTTCATTTATCTTTTTTAATTGCAAGTGATATGGCCCATTTCCCGCTCCCTATAATTTATTATGAACCCGGCCACTAATTAAAACGCTGGATAGTCGCGCCTGGCTGGATGCGCGGCACTCCTTTTCTTTAAGCAACTAATAACCAGTTACAACTTTGACCAAACTAAGTGCATGCTAACCTCAAACCACACGACTTGTAATCGATTGTATAAACATAGGGGACGGTCCCAAATTCCCCGGGGGGGGGGTACTCCCACATATGGGCTATATAGGTATGTGCCGCGAGATTGGGTATGGTTTTTGAGGTTCTCGATCCTTAAATAGGGTATTATTATTACCCATTTTGGCATAGTGTTTCCGTGTGATCCTTACATAGGGTGCCTAAACTGTATCAGCTAAAAAATACCCAGCTAAACGAAAAACAAATGATAAATTTTGTGTTTTTCTGCGGCGGCAAGCCGTTGTTTGGATCGTTCCCTATTAGCCTGCAGAATCCGGCTTTTGTTTCACGCCGATTCTTTCCGGTTTTTTCGGGTTTGGGCCTTAAATAGGGCATCAATTTTCGTTTGCTTCATCCTTAAAAAGGGTCAGGGTTTCAGATTCTTCGCGGCACACACCTATCCGAAATTTATGGGAGTACCCCGCCCCCGGGTCCAAATTAGATTCAAATTTATTCCACATGGTTAAAATGAATTTTCAACCTATTGATCATGACTGAAAAGTCCATCTGATTCGTGACGCATACGTCTGGATTTGATATGGAACAGGTTTCATTGTTAGACCTGACCTGATATAGTCTGCAGCTGAGACGCCCTAAAGACCCTGGCAAACGGGGACGTTGCGGACACAAATGTTTCCCTGTTTGTTTGAGCGCGCAACATTTGTTGCGGAGACAAAATTTGTGTCCTCAACAGATGTTTCCTAGTTTGCGCAGTATGGAAACACAACATTTGCGTTGTGTCCCGCTCGTTTGCTCACCCAAGAAACATCATGAGCAACAATTAATGTGTCCGCAACAATGTGTCCTCGTTTGCCAGGGCCTTAAGACACTGATGCTGTTCGTGCAGTGTCTACTGATTGTGTCTATAAATATCAACTTGCCTGTCGATCCACATTTTCAAGCTTCGGCCGGTACCAGATGGTGTGTAATTTCACCCATATTGAGCGAAAGCCCTTTTCTCGGAATAAGATATGTCTCTGCCAGCGTCTGATAAAGTCGTCATTTACATTATCTTTGTTGTAACTTCTCTTAGAAACTATTTCTGACACGTTTTCATGATCAGACAATGGCGACCTGCATATGGCGACAGCCACCGGTGACATGGAACGCAAGCTTTCCTCGAAAAAGCGAGCGGAAAGACATATAAGACGTTTTTCTTCACTACATTAATACTAAAAAATTTAACAATGACTTACCTTGATTCTACAAGGAGGAAACAAACCTAAAAATTTCAAGATCCAAGCGTCTATTTCCTCTACAGCCTCGATAACGTCAGCAAGTGATTGAGACAAAACGTCACGCGACTTACATAGTCACGCAATCTTGAGTAGCTGGACAAAGAACGGAGTCAGTATTTTTTCAAGCCCTGTGTAGAATGCCACGTTGCGTGCAAATCTTTGTGCTTAAGGAATTCCTCTTAGGATTAAGGCTGTAGTATTAGACTAAAAATAATTCGAATTGTCATTTATCCTCTTAAATCAAGACAGTGCGGATGACCCAGACAGCTATTGTAAGCAGTGAAGTCACGAGATAATTCTGTATTGAGACCACGTAGTCAAGAGATAATTCAACACCGAGAGCATGCAAAGTAGTTCAGTGGATGATGATTGTAATAAAAGTTCAGGGAATAAATTTGTTCTGTTTCATTGCGTAGAAACTGAAAAGACATGGACTAGCTCCATAAAAACTAAATAACGTGAACTCAGTTTCTTTGCTATTGAGAAGTCATTTTGACTGGCTGGAAGAATTACATTTCCCAGGTAAGCAGAAAAGTTTGCCACGTCATCAGAACTAACGGCAGGAAACGAAGAGGTTGGGAGTTAACAGTGTACCTACTGAATATCGAAACGTTGATAACATTCTCATTCTTGACCTCCTGAATTGCTTATTTAATTGTATATTGAGTCAAGTCAAACTGTAAAGTAGTTATCGTAGTTTTAGATGGTTAGGCCTAGTATTTTAGAGGGTAGCAAAGGGTTTATACGTGCCGCGTGATGAGGGCAAAAATTGGTGCGTGAAACGTGAAAGGAACTAAAAGAGATACGTGATTCGTGAATTTACAATGCACATGACGCGTGATTTGTCTCTGGAGATATGCGGGACACGTGAACTACATTTTTTAGTTTCGTGAAAATGTCAAAATTTCTTATCGCATCGCTTCAAAAACCATCGGCGCCGTCTGAAATTAACAGACTGAAAATAACAGACTTTCAGACGGACCTAACGGTCAAGCATTGTGAAGTACTTTAGGTATCACACCCCGAAAGGTCAACATCACAGAGTGACCGTTAAGGATCTTGACATTGATCTTAATTTCTCATTCAATACCACATCTGCTTGAGCCGATGACTTTGCATTTTGGTTCGGGATTATTAGTTATTTTGTGATTCTCACTGTCTAGCGACATTTCCATCCACTTCTTACCATGTTGTCAGTTCTTTGCAACCATTTACGGATCGTTCACTCAGTCCAACTAGACCGGAAAGCTGTCTTGAGGAGATCAAAGTTAGTTTGTGTAATACGAAATTCGAAGTTTCATTTATGTCAACTTATGATTTGTTTTCCCTTCATTACTTGCATATATGCATCTGTGCGTAGCTCTGGAACAGTTTGCCTTCAGAGTGAAACTGGCGAGCAATGTTCCCCATTTCAAGAGTGAACTGAGAAAATTAGACTTTCAACTTTTTGCGCATTTTATCCCACCAGTATTTTATTAAGTTTTCTGGTTTTATTGTATGCTGAGATGATTCTTTGTGTTGATGTTTAGTGAATAGTTATGTAGGTTTTGTAGTTAATAGTACTCATATATATTAGATTATAGTAATTTTTAAGTTTTAGATTTTTAACTTTGGAGCATACGTAAATTTTTATATTTTAGGAATACACGTACGTATTAGAACGAGCTTGTATAGCTCCTAGACGTGACGTGTTTAAATAAAGTATTGTATTGTATTGTATTGTAACATAGATTTGTAAATATACAGCTGAATATAAACTGGAAAGCGCATTGATAACTGTCGATCTTTTTCGCATAATCTTTCTAATTAACGCAACAGTTGACTTGAATTTACAGCTATTAAAACACATAGCAGGCTTTAATTTGCCCGTCAGAACACTAAAAATCGCATCAGTCCGAGGACTAAAATTTCAAAATTTCCCGGGGGAGCATGCCCCCGGACCCCCCCCCCCCCCCTCCCAGATACTATCGCATCGGCGGTAGTTTATTCCAGTCGGCTTGCTAGTCCTAGATCCACCCCTGCTTTTTCGAGTCACAGTCGTCTCAGTAAACCTCTCAGTACAGAAAAGAACGTGAAAAGCCTATCGTCAGAAACGGATGGGATTTCACCCTAATGACAGAATCAATACCATCGTGTTGCGTAACCAGTCTGCCTCATTCAATGAAAACGTAAAGCTTGTGGGATGTGGCTGGAGTGACAAGGATACTTCACAAATTAATGTGATCAAGTAAGCTGAAGCCACTCAAAAGGCACTAAGGCCACAAGGTAGCGGGCATTACCCCTTAAATCTACCAAAGCAAAGATTGAGCCCAAGCATTAGCAGCCATGGACAGCTGTTTCGGCCTTGTTAGGCCTCATCAGCATGGCATAGCTAATGCTCAGGCTCAAGTACCCACATATCAGTAAAACACATTTGTGGGTACTTGAGCCTGAGCATTAGCTATGCCATGCTGATGAGGCCTAACAAGGCCATGACCCAGTGTAACTGATGAGAACACCATGTATAAATAAAGTTATTTGATTTGATTTGATTTGATCTCTTCTCAGGGGTAGATCTAGGGAGGGTGGAAGGGGTGCAGGGGGTGCCCCCCAACCCCACCCCCCGAGATGCTGAAAAAAAAACTATGTAGCTTATGCAGTTACGTCATTCCTTAGTGGTGCAGCCCCTTCAGAGAAAATCTTGGATCCGTCCGTGCGCTCCAAGATTGCTCTGCCTTATAGAAATTACGGGTAAGATTGCCTGAAACCATTGCAAAAAAAAAAAAAAATCTCCGAAGACTTGATATTTCGCCGCGTCTTAAAAATTATTCTGACGCCGTATCAAGTTATTGACCTTAATAGCCCTTGTCATATTTTCGGTTGAAACCTTAAACTCAGTGCGGCCACAATTAGTGGCAGTGCCACTATCATGTATTATCTGAACACAAGACAATTGCACATAATAAACAGGACCAATTTCTTGTTTTCGTGCTTTTGCGTTTGTATGCGTTCTTTTGCCTGGCGTGGAAGATTCTTTTTCAGTGTTTACTTTGTTCGAAGCCTCAAAAATAATTTAAAGGGATAACTAACTTAGACAAATCATATAACAGCTCACGGACATGACAAACACGTGCTCTGTACGATACCCAGTGACAAAGTAATCCACCTGAGAATCCGGCAGTCACTTGTTTTCTACAGTGAGAACTTTTTTCCGTTCATCGTTCGGACAGTCAGAAGTCTGAATCTGACTGCGATGACACGTCACAGGCTTGGCGGTCCGCGCACGGTTTTCCCGCCAAAACGTTCCCAACAGAACGCATATCCTGTGTATCCCCAGTGGATCGCATTTCGTTAAAGTGGTCTTTCTGTTGTCGAGAGCAGAATAAAGGGAATACTATTCCCTTCATTCTCAACTGACAGAACAGGTCCTAGCACAGCACAGCACAGTTACCGATTATTGTGGGTACTCCCATTCAGGAACAGGGGCGGATCCAGAATTTTTCTTAGTAGGGGTGCACCACTAAGGAATGACAGCCAATAAACCACATAGGTTTTATTTTCTTTCTTTCTTTTTTTTTTTCAGAATATGCGCATAGTGTGGCTAGTATGGCATGTACAATCTCGATTTTTTACAACACCCTTCTCACCTTTCTTTCACTTCGCAATCCCCACTATTAATATACTTTCCCCTGGCCTAGGCCTTCCAACGAGTTGATCATGTGTTTTGGATCTCTTAATGGTATTACTGCACAAAGATCTTGTAGTACAATGTGCAATTTTCCTTGTGAAGCTTAGACTACTTCAGAACGGTTTTGCTTGCACAATAGAGGCCTGAGGTTTTGAAAGAGAGACGAAAACAGCGCATAGCTAAACGCGATCCTGAAGGCACTCTTGCGCGCTGGCGACATGGCAAGCTTACAATTATCACGAAAAGTTGAACTTAATTTGAATTTTTACTGAACAAAATAACCTCTCCAGCACGTGGAAAAAAACGCTCTTGTAGCCGCATAACAAGCACAAAGAATGCGCTGCATCCGGTGCCACGTCAGAAGCTTGCAGGCTCGTACACGATTTTCCCGCTAAAACGTTGCGACGAGAACGCATATTATGTGAATCGTCGGTGAATCGTATTCCATTGAAGTGGTCTATTTGCTATCGGAAGCAGAATAAACAGAATGCCATTACCTTTATTTTAAACTGACAGAACAATTCAAGCAGAACACAAGAAAGCAGTTTTCAGTTTATCACACTAAAGTTTATTAAAGCTATGTTTCTGGTGGACACTAATGTGTGTTAAGACCTTCTTAAAGTCCTCAATATATGAAATTATAAGTTATAAATTATAATTACTCATTATCTGATCACAAAAATACCCGCCAGCGATTTAATATACCTTTTTAGCTTGTACATGTAGACCATGTGATCTTCCAAGGGGATTTGCCTTTTGTCTTTTCATAAATTATGCGTAAATATGCACGTGGATAAGGCGAAATTTCAAAGAAACAGTTCTCTAGGGTACCATCACGTGGTCTACGACGGGAAAACAAAATCTACAAGCTAAAAAGGTCTATTCAGGCTTGGCTAAGCCAATAATTTAAAAATAAAACGAGATCTACAAGTATAATTCTTCAAATTCGCGTCGAGTATTCGCTTAAAACTATAGTTTTACTTTTTCATTCCACTCTTAAGTTCCAATTCACTATTAACGGCATTGGCTGGAAAATTGTTCATTAAATTTTAAACCTTCTTCAACAACGACTATAAAATATATTTTAAAAAAAACATAGATGAACAAAATGTACATGAAAGTCTTTCCTAACCAATGAATACTCAAACCTACTAAAGATAAAAGGAAATGCAAATATAGAACTATAGATCAAAAGAGTTCAAGCAAGCATTTTTCAACTAGTTTATCTTTAAATTTTATACAACGTACTCGAAATAGCCCCATTCCCCGAATATTCCCTAAGGTTTCTGACAGCACTAATGTACTCTATGACTATTTGAACATACAACGCTGCACGTTTCGGGTGGTTTTCGGTTAAGTGGCGTAAAACCTTTCTGTTTTGCTTCTCACAAGTTGAGAAAGTGACCCGAGTTTTGTCAACCAATCACAGTAAACGTAAAGTTAAGCTAAACCAACACAAACGAGGATTACCATCGACACACAACTAAAAATATCTCTATAACTATTTAAACTAGTACTAGATGCAAAACTCAGAAGCCACCCGTGACTTGTTCTCAAGTGTGACGTGTTTTCCCGCGCTTAATAACAGCGACTTGCAGTTATATCGAGTTCTCAAACACCTTAATCCAATATGGCAGCCAATTTATTATTCTTTTGTTGTATGCTAATTGGCCCTCTTTGCCTCGTCAACACGAACAAAATACAAAATAATTTTGAAGTGAAAATGAGGAAGGAAGCTAATTAACATGCAAGCAAAAGAATAATAAATTTCCTGCCATTTTGGAATGAGGTGTATTACTTTTATTGAGATCAGTTATACTGCTGACGAATTTGATTCTGTTCCTATGACGCTGAGTTACAAAGTTGTCTCCTCTGGTCAATACGGTATCGTGAAAAGGGTCTTGGCTCTCGTTGCAGCAACAAAAATACTTCATAAAACTAGGCCGGTAAACCTAAGAGTGAATGGCTTAAAGATGTTTATAAAAAACGAAACAAAAAACCACTGAATTTAATAAAACTGCCAATGGCTTTTATCACGGAGAAGACCGTGAACACATTACTTTGGCACCCAAGCCTGAGTAGCTTGAAGGGCGATTAGCACTAATCCTCGATTAAGATTAAAACCTACAGGTTGCCATAGTAATTAATCCGGATAAAAGCTAATCGTGCTTTCATAAAGTCAGGCCCGGGTCTGTCAAAATCAGGTTATACATTATAGTTGAAACCAGGGAATAGTTGTAAGGGAGGGGAGGGGAGGGACTTACCAAGCTTGATAAATCTGGTAATGCTGGTCTTAACAAAATGAAAAAAAACAAACAAAAACAAACAAACAATAGAAAACAAAACCAGGGTTACAATTTTTAACCACCCTGATAGACTATGGTACCCTGGTCTCGAATAACAACTAATACTTTCTTCAAGTGGTGGTGTTTTGCATTCTTCACAAAGTGGTTTGTGGGTTTAATTCAGTTTGTGGATTAAATCCTACGCTGTCACCATCCAAATGAAAGCTACAGAGAAATTCTGTCTTGTCTTAATGTTTATTATGCTCTTCCACAGAGTTCTAACTTTGGAGTTGGTGTGTTAACTTTGTTCTGTGAAGATAAGGTAATGAAATGAAAGCTTTTAAATGAAATCAGTGAAATCAAGCTGCGGGAGGCAGTTCTGACCTTTGAGATTAAGATAATTCAGAGAAAATATGTTGAGTAACACTCTTCTTCGGATGCAATTGTTTTTTAACATTGTTCTAACATTTTACCGAGTGAATTTCCTTAATCAATCTTTAGTAACTGTGTTTTTTTTTTCACAATTTTGTTCCCGCTAAACAAAGGGGACTAACATTTTTCAACAAATTGTCAATTAAGAAAGCTGGACGGACCAAAGAGTAGCTCAACTTTTCTTCACTTCGCTTGTGATTATTTTTTCATCAATTTGGATGGTTTTCCGAGATTTTGGAGAAATCGAGAAATGCAAGATGGCATATCCAAGATTACTACTGTTTAGCACTAACAAGCCAAGGTAATTATTAGCTTCTGTGACAACATTATCCCACTTTGCGATCCGAGGATGACGTCCTAATAACGGTAGCAGCAGCGGATTTTGACGTACTATACAGTACGGCCCGCTTGACTTCAACTAGTTTTCTTTCCCGCGCGCCGGATTAACCTCAGAGATAATAAATATCCTACTAACCTCGTTTTCTCGGTCCGTACTGTAAGTTACGGATCCTCGTTTTTTTCCCATTAATTCATGGCCCGCGCGCTTGGGCCATAAATCAAAGGGAAAAAAACGGTCCGTAACTCACAGTACGGACCTCGGACTCGTTTAGTAAGAGGTATATATACCCTAGAAGTTTCATTATCGAAACTTTGATACACAATACGATGGATCCCACCCACACTCATAAACAAAGGAAGCCCAAGCGAGATAGGTTTTAGCTATGGCATACTTTGAATTTAGGTACAGTTCAGATGGTTACCAAGTCACTGTAAGACCATTCTTGTCATCAATTCAGAGTTCAACTCAAATTTAACTCGAATTCGAACTTACTGCTTTCTTGATGCTTTCTGTTGCACTTTCACTGTTCCTTTGCCGCATGGACTCGTTCGTGTCTCTTGCGAAATGCGGCCTGGGAAAACGACATGTCACATTGTTTGCACTTAAAAGGCAGGTTTCGCGTGTGTATTAATTCATGCCGCTTCCGAGTAATGGTTTGGCTGAAGGCTTTGCCACAGAACTTGCATTTGTGCGGTTTAGCGCCAGTGTGCACTCGCTCGTGCACCTTGCAATTCGACAGATCAGCAAAGCGTTTGTTGCAATAACTGCATTTATGAGCTTTCGTCTCGGCGTGCCTTCGTTCGTGTGTCTTTACAGCATAAGGTGTTTTAAAGTACTTGTCGCAGTGGTGGCACTTAAAAGGTCGCTCCCCTGAGTGTTTCCGTTCGTGCGTCCTACAATTTCCGGTCTGGTTGAAGCGTTTGTCGCAATACTTGCATTTGTATGGTTTCTCCCCGAGGTGCCGCCATTCGTGGAGTCTGACGCTTGATACATCCCTGAAGCACTTCCCGCAAATCTTGCAAGGGTAAGGTTTCTCTCCCGAATGCCTGCGTTCATGCCGCTTGCACAGCGATCCACAGATAAACCACTTGTCGCAATGTTGGCATTTGTAAGGTTTCTCTCCTGTATGCGTTCTTTCATGCAACCTCCGGTGCGATTTAGTGGTATGATACTTATCACAGTACTTGCATTTAAACGGCTTAGGCGTTTTCTCTCCGGTATGCCTTTGTTCATGACGCTTGCAAGACGATCTGTGCATAAAATGCTCTTCACAGTACTGGCATTGGAAAGGTTTTTCACCGGTGTGAATTCGTTCATGAACCCTGCAGTTTCCAATATCAGTGAACCATTTATCACAAAAGTTGCATTTATGAGGCTTTTCTCCAGTGTGCACCCGCTCGTGTACTTTTACAACGCGCTGAATAACCAAACCGCTTATCGCAATATTGGCACTTATATTTTCCACGCCCGTGTGTATTCGCTCGTGTCCTTTGAGAGCAGAGGATCGTTAAAGGTCTTGTTGCATTGCTTGCATCTATAAGGCCTTT